>CAAE01006040.1:0-27787 GCA_000180735.1 Tetraodon nigroviridis | reverse complement strand
TTTTACGAATGGTAAAAGAAAGACAACCGTCCCTTCCTTTCCTTTCCTTCCTTTCCTTTGTGCTGCAGGCCCAGCCCATCTTTGCTCCACCGGCCGGCCGTGCTGCAGGGCCGAACCCCGCTCCCAACCCTCCCGGTGCAGCCGAATCGCTCAACCCGGAGCTGTTCACAGAGATCGTGCGCGGGGTCTTGAGCACCATGATGGGCTCTTTGGGTCAGGCTCAGAATGACACGGAGAGCATCGCCCAGTTCATGCAAAGGCTGTCCCAGGCCACCAACATCTTCATTAGTCCCGAGGATCCCACCGGTAAATCTCACCCACATCTGAAGAATGCTAGCTACGTCGCCAAAATGCATCACGACGGAGAAAAAGACACACTGGTTTTTAGGTCACTCTGGACTACGAGTTGTATTTTTGGGGGAAATTAATTTTACAAAATTCGAGACTAAGAACGTACCAATCATAACACTGAAACAGAAAACAACAGGCTGAACAGGTGTACGCGACGCTAACGTAACACGTCGATGGTTATTCTGCTACAAGAACCAGCAACAAACTGAATATGTTTCTGATATGATAACCTAACAATTACTAGTTATTCAGATAACTTTAGCATCAACGACATGCTCATAAGCCCTCCGTCTCACTTCAAATCACTAAAATCATTGAATTCTTCATCCTCGGTGTCGCCTCCGAACAACTCGGCCACCACCAGAGGTGGAGGAAGCGCTGCTGTGTCTTTTTTTTCCATTTGTCTCTGTTAGTTACCTATATTAGGGAGCGTCTTTGCGCGCGGTACGCCTCGCCTGTATCTTCCGTGCCGCCGGCGTCCGGCCGGTCTTCTCTGATCTCCTGATGTCCTCAGGGTTTTTCGGGGAGCTGCTGATGCTGGTGTGCCAGACGTTCACCATGTCCGACCTGGTGATGCTGCTTCACGGGCAGCACCAGCCGCTCAGCCGCATCCAGCCGCAGCTGCTGCAGTTCTTCACCCACAACTACCTGAACGGCCGGGAGCCCACGGACCAGAACATCTCTGTGAGGACACGTTCCCCACCCAGACAGGGATGCAGCTGAGGCTCCTGGCACCTGTCCTCCTTGTCCCAACCCTTTTTTTTCTTTCTCCCGGCTCCTTCCAGGATGCTGCTACCAGTCTGGTCAACGAGCTGGAGGAGTACATCACCGAGAGCTTCGTAAGTTCCTCTCCGACCCAGGAAGCGCTGCTTCTGTGCTCCTCAGACCTCGTGTTTTATCTGCTTTGGTCACCGTGAACCGTAGTAAACGTGCAACAAAGGCCTGATTGTGGCGTTTCCGTTTGCCCGTCCTCAGAGGGAGTCTTCGGTCTCGGTCCTGGAGGGCGTGGACGTCACCCAGACCAACATGTCCTTCTTCAGGCAGCAGCTGCGGCTCTTCGCCACACACATCCTGCGCTGCTCTGGTACGCCTTCCTCTCTCCGGACGACACACAAGGCGCTCCCGTTCTGCGCGTCCTCCTAACGTGCGCCACCTCTGCCTCCTCAGACGAGTCCTTCGGGCCCCGGCTCCTGCAGATGTGCAACCAGGCCCTCTTCGAGTGTCTCGCCCTCAATTTGCACTGCTTGAGAGGAGACCAGAGAGCTCTGACCGCCGTCATCAACCACCGAATAGTGAGTTCACCTCCCTCACCGGCTCTTTGCTCCGCCCCGTCCTGAGAAATAAAAACCCTGGATTCGTTATGGCTTTAAGACCAAGTGATATTCCATTCTGTTCCACCAGTGGAGGAACGAGAGGAGCTGCGTGATCACATTCTGTTCTGCTCTTTAGCGAGACAGCATGTTCCACCAACTGGAAGAACTGGATTTTAGCTGGATCTGTGCATAATGGCGTCCTTTTGAGACGCTTTCTAACGTTTACGTCACATCAGCAACTCCAGTTCAGCCTGTTCAGTGTGGAAGCAGCCTGGTTTGCACCAAAAAACAAAAGGTTCCAAGGAATATGGTTCAAAGGCTCCTCTTCTTCTGGTTTTTTCCCAGCAACGGATGTCAAGCGACATCAGCCCCAGTCTGGTCAACTGGATGACCAGTATGATGACCATGAGGCTGCAGGTCATTCTGGAGCACATGCCCATCACGCAGGAGCAGATCCAGGCCTACATCGTCCACACGGAGGTAAGGGGCCTGCCCGTTAGCTCTGGCTAGCCTCCACGTGCGGGGCACGTGCTCAACACACCCGTGTTGAGCACGTCATCTGACAGCATTAGATCATCTCCGGTGGAAAGGTCATTTAAGGTTTAAGGTGAAAAAACATTTTTTCTACCTTATAAAGGAACCTCAAAGCGGTGGAGGTGGGTACGTCTAGGATCCAACAATAAACGCTGTTGACACGTTTCTCAATAACCTGGTAAATTTGAAACGCACGTGCGTTTGCTTGTGGATGATAGTGGACATCTGTGGGTTTTTTAAGAGGACGTGCAGTTATTTACCATCCTTCAGTCTCATTTTTATGTCCCACCAAACTTGGCTTCAGGCTACATCTTCATTTTCGCTTAGCACATTATAGTAACAGAAGCTTTAGTTTGACATTTTAGATGAATTCAAGATCATTGATGGGCAAACGACCATCTAATGTTGTTTTTTTTCTAACCAAGCAAGCTGCGGGCCAAATTCAGTAGTCCACTGGGCCACGTGTGGCCCCCGGGCCTCAGTTTGCCCACACACACACAGATTGGCGTTTTTGTCGGCCAGCGGCGACATCTGATCCATCCACCAGGTCTCCGCAGAGGGATTATATAGATGGAAATGAGTTAAATTCCTGGTTTTGTTTTTAAAAAAACAAAACCAGGAACTTTAATCTCACAAGAGGAAATAGTGAGGAGACAGAAGTGCAGAGATGTTTCCCCCTTCTGAGCTCTGCCACATGTCCTGTTCCTTCAAAAGTCTAACGTGGCCCATAGATAACGAACGGCTTCCGTTGACAGGGGGACCAGTCGTCCGGTGCACAAGAGCCCGAAGCAGCGCCCAGTGCAACAGTAAGCGTGTCCTGAAGCTCCGCTTTCAGGCCACTTTGGTGCTGCGGTCCTCAACTTTCCTGCTGTTTGTGCTAAAGAATGGCGAAAGCCTCTCCCCGGCTGCAGCCACCACAGCGGAGGAGGCCATGTCGGTGTCGCGCGAGCCCAGGGTGTCGTCGCGGGACGCTCGAGCGGTGCCCGGCGACCTGGGAGGGGCTGCGGCGCTGGGCGGCGACCCGGCAACCGCGGCAGGAGCAGAGGGAGGAGGCGAGGAGTCGGCCCAGGAGTCAGAGGCCTGGGCAGCTGCTGTTCCCCCCGTGAGATACACACACACACAACACACATAGCACCCATTTGTCATCCTCATTATGTTATCATCTAAATATATAATCATCTATCCTATTACTGTAACTTTAAGGTTCACCCACCAGTTAGCCTAGCCACAGCAGTATTATCCTAGCTTTAGCTCGCTGCTCATCCGATCAAGATGAGAGGTGAACGACAGGCGGTTGCCACGGTGACGCTTGGCGCAATACGATGACGTCAGGCGCAGATTTGTAGCTATTTTATGCCACTTTGTGGATCAAATGAATAATCGACAGTCATTTCCCAGATGGGAAATCCTGGCAGATCGAGCCGATCATCCGGGTGGTGAATACTGTCATATTTGTGGCCTCTCCGGTTGTAAATGTTGCAGGAATGGGTTCCCATCATCAGACACGACATCATGACCCAGCGGAAGATGAAGGCTCAGCCTCCCTTATCCGACGCCTATTTGCACGGCATGCCGGCCAAGCGCAGGAAGGTAATCTGAGGCTTTGATGTGGCTTCACCGCTGCGTTGTGTTGTTTTTCCCTCCTGTAAGACGCGCCCGCGCGCATGTGTGTGTGTGTGTTTGTCTCCAGACAGGGCAGAGTGGTGAAAACCTGTTGTCCCTCTCTGATGCAGTGAGCCAGGCAGCGAGGACGGCAGGGGTGAAGCCCATCACCTCCCCCGAACAGCTGCAGGAAGACCTGGAGAGCCCGGAGCTGAAGGAGGCCTATTCAGACCAGGTACCCCAGCCTGGGACGCCCGCTTCCACCCACACGCTCACCTTTGACCTGTCAAAGAGCAGAGTTCCCCGACTACCGTATTCACCAGACTAGCAGTCGCCATGTTTGAGAGTTTTAGCTTCTCCTGCTACTTATAGCCAGGTGGGACGTGTATTCTGATCATTACGGTAGCCACAGTCTTAAAAACGAGTGCTGAGATGTTGTCTGCTGCTTCTGTGGCCCAGCGGATGGTGTAGCTGACCTTTTTGTGCCCGTCAGGTCAAAGCCGATCTGAAGAGACGAGTGAGGGAGGACTCCGATTTCAACTCGCAGCAGTTCCCCAACACCCACAGAGCGTTCTCCTCAGACTCCTAACGCCGCTCCTCGCCCTCCGCTTCTCCAAGTCCTGCTGAAACCTGCTCCCGGCCTGCAGCACGTAGAGCCCGCTGCCACCGCTAGCCTGTCCTTGGCGCAGCTCCGCCCCCGTTGCCTATTTATTGGTTCTTTTCCACATTTTCCTCTGCGTGTGGGGCCTCCTGAGCTGAGCCTGACGTCCGTCTCTTTGCTTTCTCCTCTCCTCCTCATGTTGCTCCTTCCTGAATGAAACGCCGCCTCTGGTCCCGTCAGTAGACTTCTCCTCGGCTTGTCCGGTCTAGAGTCGACTTTTACGTGATGAACATGCTGTTTGGTAAAAAATAAACCTAATAAAAGTCTTATACAAGGAGGAAATGGTGGATGCTGTTTGTAGGAGGATTTGTGTCGGAGGTGTGTGTCGGAGCTGCTGGTTGATGAGGGCTGTTTTTGTTTGCAGTCATTTTAGAAAGAAGGAAATCAGGTTCGGGATCTCTGAGAAATAGACGTTTATCAGAATAATTGGCGCTCAGAGCTTCTTCCTGTGTGGCTACGCTAATTTGAAACGCTTCAGAAAGCCGAGAGAGCCGCCTTCGCTCGGCCAGGACGCGGCTGGCTCCTCCGCTGGAATCTCTTCCTCTTCCTGCTCCGCATCCGGGTTGGCCTGAGGAATGTGAGGGAGAACCGGTGCCATCAGCTGACCCGCCCCCCACAGAGAGATCATAGCTGGGGCCCATCTGGTTTAGCACCTCCGCCAGATCCTAAACTAGCACAGCGTGTGTGTGTGTGTGTGTGAGTGTGTGTGTGGGGGGGGAACAAGCTCACCGAGCTATCACTGTGCTAACATGCGCTATATTTGCATAAGGTGTGTGAGCAGTGAGCTGGAGAGGGTTCAACACCAACACACTCCTGTTCGTGTGGGAGAGAACACACACACACACACACACACACACACGGGTCATTCAGAGCCAGACAAAAGGAGATTCATGTGGGTGTGAAACATGTTTATTGTGGTTCAACCGTCAGCTCTAAACTCAGGTGATCCGTTTCCTAAATGTCTTAAAAGAAGCAAAAAAAAAAAAAAAAAAAAGGGATTAAAGCGGCGTGAGCGCTCACACTCCTGGAAACAGGAACAAACGTTCACCAGAAAATTAAATGCGCGTTTGAAGGCTGCAGAAACGTGAGGTGCAGAGGAGGAAGAGCCGAGGTTCCTAGAGGAAGGCTCCGGGGTTGGACCGAGGGTCCTTGGTGTTCCTGTAGCGGCGGGCCAGCCACACTCCAAAGATCTGGAGGGAGGAAAACGCTTTCAGATCCCACGTTCGGGAAAAAGAAAAGCTCCCGGCTCTGCTGACCCACCTCCGTAAAGCTGAAGAAGAGCCCCGCTCCGCCCACGAAGCGCAGAACCTTCCCCGCGTACTCCTGCATGATGCTGGAGCACGTCGGACAAGACGGCGAAGGAGAGCTGTGAAAGCACGTCTGGGGGCGGAAGAGGAAGGAGAACCTCAATCGTTTGGTTTGGAAGGAGGGAGACCCCTCCGCTGACTCACGGCGGCGCAGGAGCCGTTGGCGCTGAAGCTGGAGAAGCCGCAGCAGTTGAGGGTTTTCTCCACGTCCTCCTGAGTGGCCTCCGATTTGTTCCAGCCCACCTCCAGCAGGTGGTTCTAGGGAGGGAGAGGCGGATCCTCAGGGGGAATCCCAGTCAGAGAGAGAGGGAGGAGAGGGGAGGAGGTGAAGACCCACCTGCTGGCCTCGGTTCAGGGCCAGACAAGCGCAGGAGACGGAGAACTGCAGCACGAAGACCACAAACAGGATGCTCATGTACTGCAGCCGGTTCAGGAAAGAAAGACAGCGGCAAGTCTGGAGAAAACAACCAAAACCCCGACGCCGGCGAAGGATACGAAGAACAGCAGGACCTGGTGATGGCCGAGGGCCCCGCAGAGGCCCATCAGGGCCACCAGGAACAGGAAGGCCCCCACGCCGAGGACCGCCGCCACCACGCGGATGCTGGACACCATGCCCAGCCACTTACCCCAGGCCGCCGCCCCGATCAGCAGCAGGCTCACCATCTGAGCAACACACACACACACACACACACACACACACACAGAAGGTCAGTGGGTCCGAGACCCTGCTGGTCTGGAGACAAGTTCACCAACACTGAGGACAATAAAGCCTGAGCAGCCGCCATTACAGCCTAAAAAAATTCAGGAACCCAACTCTAACACACACACACACACACACACACACACACACACACACACACACACACACACACACACACACACACAAGTTTACCTGTGGGGGAAAGTGCTTGATCTAATTTTACAGATAAGGATTATTCAAGATTATTTTTATTATTGTTGTTGTTGTTGTTGTTGTTGTTGTTGTTGTTGTTGTTGTTGTTAATAATAATAATAATAGTTTGCCGACAGTAAAATTGTGAAAGTCCATTTCAAGAGCTCCTCTGGATTTATCCGGCTCGACTGTTTGTTCTGTTTTGGGACAGAAACCAAGCGAATCAATAAAACTTCTTCCCAGCAGGATCAGGTGAATAAAAGGCGACGCTGGGGCGAAGCAGCAGTTTTTTACTGGGAACCATCTTCTTTTCCGTTCTTTACTGGTTGAACCGGGTTCAAACCAGCAGCACCTGCTGGTTTCCACCGACGAGGAACAAAAGGGGAAAAACACACCTTCTCTCGTTTTTTAGCAGATCTGCGTCCCAAAACCAGCACGACTTTTCAGCTCTGCCCACCGATTCGGCTCCAAGCGTCAACGAAGGCCAAAAAAACCCGAGAAAAACGTTTTCTGGGAAAAAACGTTTTTTTTTTAAATAAGTTCTACTTACGCAGTAGAGAATATTGAGCGCGCAGAGCGCGTTCTTGGCGCACACGTATCCCCCGCAGGCCATCGCCTTCCCCGGACGCTCGTCGGAGGTGAATAAACACCTGCACAGGTGACCCGCAGCGCGCGCCCGCGATCAGGATGATCGATCCTTCCACAACCGGAACAGACGCCGAGGTGTCGCGAACAGCGCCCCCGCAGGCCGACCGCCGACATTACACCCAACGTCCGTTACTCTTCATCGGGCCTGTGTTTGTTTTTATGTTTTTACTTTTAGGCTCCCTCGTGTGGACACACCCGGGAAGTGCACCTATCTCCAGAACACCGAAACAATCTAAACAAACAAACAAACAAACAAACAAACAACAAACTACCTACATGTTTCATTTAAAATATGCCTGCAAACTAATTTGAGAATTTTATAAAATTATATTTTGGTGGTTTGTGACAGACTAGCAGTTGTATTAAGTCACCAGAGATGTTTTTAAAAGTCGGCCAGTTTGAAGAAAAAAATAAATAGAAACGTCAGCCAAAGTCTACGACAACAAATCTGAAATTTGACATTTTTCAACTATAGATCTTAGAATTGTTTCAAGGCGCAGATAGCAGAAAAGCCAGAAAACATTTTTAAAAGTGTCGCTTTTTAGACATCGAATGAAACCTAAACACGAGTTCAAACAGAGGCAAAAGGAGCGGTGATGAGCTGTTTTACTGCAACACTCAATGCAATAATTCCCATTTTACAAACACACACACACACACACACACACACACACACATTCTTGTACTTCTCTTTTTAAGGACTTTCAAAGAATCCATGTCCTGTATTATCTGCACTAATCTAACCTTGCCAGCTAACCTCCTGACCCTAACCCTAACCCAGGGGTGGGCAATTATTTTGCCTAAAGGGCCACATTGGGTTTTAGATCTTGATGAAAGGGCCGGCCCCTGAATGAGAATCGTTCAGAATAGTTAAGAAGCCTGGAAATCGTTCCAACTAGAGATGGAGGATGAAGCTCCAGATGATGTTTGGCCCCACCTTCTTGAGAGGACATGTTAGCATGCTAGGTGAAGAGGGGGTGGAACTTCTTTCTTACCAAGCAAGCTGCCAACTTTCCTATTTTGGCTTGTGAAAAAACTGTTGTAAAGGCTCTGCGGGCCAGATTGAACAGCTCATCGGGCCACATGTGGCCCCCGGGCCTTAGTTTGCCCACCTCTGCCCTAACCCAACTCTAACCCCGACCTTAGAACCAGGTCTTAGCCCCAAACAGGCCCCTCAAGTTGTGCGGACCAGCCCAAATGTTCTCACTTCCCTAGTAGAATCAGCATCCTGGTACTCAGTATACAACAAGTACAAGGGCACACACACACACACACACCCACACACACACACACACAGGCTTGGCTCTCTTGTTCAACCTCTTGTACCATCAGAAAGCAGAAGTGGGTTGTGAGGTTCTCTTTCTGGCACCGCAGCAGCTGCGTTTGGGTGAAAATGTCCGGTTGCCGTTGACCCAGTCAGACGGAGGATTCGCCACGCGATGGAGGAGGACCTGAGCTATGCCACCGCCACTTTCAGGCGAACCCAAGCTCCTGCGTATGGTGAGATTTACGTTCAGTGTACCTTCACACGTCCTCTGACGTGACACATTCAGCAAATGTCCTCTTTTTGTAAAGCAAACTTTCTGTGTGAAATCTGTATTTTACTTATTTGAATGAAGATTTCCCTCCACTGTTATCTCTAATGAGGCAGTGGGTCATGACAATAATCCTCAGGGCTTTTTCTGCTCGAGTGAATAATTTCACTTTTTTGTACTTTCTTCCCTCTTTTTTTTTTTTTAGCTTGTGGCTTTTTGATGTGATGCTTGAAGTTACCTCAAGTATTTGTGGAGCTGGAACATTTTACAACATTAAATTAGAATCATGCTTTTAGACTAGAAAAAGAAGAAACCATTTGGGGGTAAATGGATTTTTCTACCCTTTTTTTTTTTACTTTAACTTTAACTTTTTCTCGTTTTGCTGGCAAAGAAGAAGACTCGGCTGTAATCTACGCTCAAGTGAATGTTGGCCCTGGAAACACCACCAGGCCAGGTAAATATCGGCCCAAACGATGGTCAGTGTTCCTTCACTTTTGTCACAAACCCTGTTTTCCTCTTAGAAGATCCTCCGAGGAAGAGCGGTGGCGCCGGCCTCCATCCTCTGCTCTGTGTGCTGGCAGCAGCTTTGGGAATCGCCTGTGTCGTTCTGGCGTCGGTCATCATAATCCTGAGCAGCCGCTGTAAGTCAGGGCCTTCTGAGGGGCCCGAGCGTTAAAGTGAAAAGAAACCAGAAGGGTTTCTCTCCTCCTTCCAGACGGTGCAGTAACGTCCGAGCGGAAAAGAGAAATCGAGAACTTGACGGCCCAGATTCTGCTGCTGCAGACGGACATGACTCATCTGGAGAGGAAGAAGGAGGAGCTCGCCAGAGAGAAAGACCGGCTCAACTGGACCGTCGGGGTCATCCTCCAGTACGACGTCTTTGACGTCCAAATGCATTGCCCGCAGAAAGGTAGCGACGTCTCACGCTTGTCTGATATGGCATAGAGCAGAGGTGGGCAAACTGAGGCCCGGGGGCCACACATGGCCCCATGAACCACATAACCCGGCCCGCAGAACCTCTACTTTGGAAGAACTCTCCTCACCGTGACTCGTTCTTCCTCCAAATCTTCCCTCAGATTGAGGAAGCTGGCGCGGTCGTCTCAGTTAGTTTAGGATCTAAATAAATCCTCTGAGACATGATTGAAAAATGCTCCAGCTATAGGTGGAAACCTTTCAACGCAAACAGGAAAAAAATCAACAGGAAATATTTCATGACTTCCAGGTCTGGCTCCTTTGGAACGCTGCTAAAAATAATTAGCAGTTCTTCCACCATGATTTACCCTCTCACACTCACGTAGCGGGCAATAATTTCAACGTTCCACCCAAAACTGGGGCAAATGGTTGCTTTGGTGATCCGACCTCCAAAGGAAGGGGATTCTGAAAGTGGTTCTCTTCTTCCCAACAGTGTGTTCGCCCTGTCGAGACGGCTGGAAGCGATTCAAGTCAAAGTGTTACCTGTTTAAGGAATCCACCTATTCCAGCCAGTGGAGAAACTGGCAGGACAGCCGGAACGAATGCAGGAAGCTGCAGGCGGACCTGGCCGTGATTGAAAGCCCGGAGGAGCAGGCAAGACCCGCCAGAGATGACCCAAAACGAAGGGATGAAGAGAATCATAAGTGGCCACTTGTTGTTGTGGTCGTTCATTTTTGCTGTTTTGCTGTTGTGTCACAAACAGGAATTCATCAGTAACAACACAAAGGAATATGATGACGCCGCTCATGGCTACTGGATCGGCCTGAGCAAAAAGGACGCCATCAGCCTGTGGATGTGGATCAACGGGAGCAATTTGACACTGGAGTAAGTTCAAAAAGACCGCATCATGCCCCCACCAGGACGACCTCTGCTGGGATCCCTCCGTTCACACACAGAACCACATCATAATTATAAATTGTTTCATTTATTTATCCACTACAGGTACTGGACGGATCCAGACCCCGGCTATAAATTATCCTGTGTGCTGAGTCTGCCAAAGAAAAACACTTTGGCCAACTGGAATAAAGCAAGCTGTTGGATGAAGAACCGCTGGGTTTGCCAAACACAGGCTTTAATGGAAGTGGACTAGGATTGAAAAAAACTAGAAAAGTCTTTATTAACAATGATCATAATGTATGTCATCACAATAGAATAGAATAGAATATGTTTCATCCCAAAATACGGAATTTGCAGCGTTCCAGCAGCAGCATATACTAAGGAATAATTACTATAAGACTTTAGAAAAATAAGAATACAAAATATGTCGACCCCTATTTATAAATACACAAAAATCCGTGGTTTTTCGGGGTAATTATTTCTGTTTTTCGGGGTAATTTTTTTTTCTGTTTTTCGGGGTAATTTTTTCTGTTTTTCGGGGTAATTTTTTCTGTTTTTCGGGGTATTTTTTTTCCAGCCCTGTTACCGGAGTTCACGTTGAAATCCCGCGAGAACGTCCAACCTGTGTGGTGACGTCAGCCCCGCACTTAGACGCTTCATCCTAAACTTTCTGACTCGTCTCTTGAGCCATTCTGACACATTCTGTCATTTATTGCGCGCTCGATGGGAGCAAACAAGACCAGCTCGTCATGTTTGCTTGGGTTTAAGACACTGGGAGATAGTCCTGGCTTTAATTCACATAGATGATATAACTTTACGTTTGTCGACTTTACACAGGCTCTAAATTGTCCGTAGAGTGTGAATGTGAGAGTGAATGGTGTGTGTGTCCTGCGACAGACTGGCGACCTGTCCAGGGTGGATCCCTGATAGCTGGAGATGGGAACCAGCAGACCCCCGCCACACCACAGGGAATAAAGCGGGGAGGAAGATGGATGATAGATGGATGATAGATGGATGGATGGACTTTACGCAGGCACCTGGAGACTTTGCGGTTGTTCAGAAAGACCATTCAGATCTCCGAGACTCAGCAAAGTTTCTCCAGGATCAGCTGGACATACGTGGTCTGCTCCATGGATACAAGATGATGCATTTGAAATGCATTCAGGCTGCAACATAATGGCTCAAGAGACGAGTCAGAAAGTTTAGGATGAAGCAGTCTGAGTGCGGGGCTGACGTACACCAACAGAGGCTGGACGTTCTCGCGGGATTTCAACGTGAACTCCGGTAACAGGGCTGGAAAAAAATTACCCCGAAAAACCACGGATTTTTATTTTTTTCAAGTGAATGCAATACGCTTCCGTAATTGCCCATGATAAGGGCAGATTTTGCACCTGGGGTAGACGGTGTGCTGACTATAGCGGCGGCTGGCCCACATGGACGAGCCGTCCGTGAACGCCACTGACTGCTGAAGTCGTGTCGCCTCCGCTGCGACAGGGGGCGCTGTGAGCTCGCCCGGCCTCTGGGTTCCATTGGTCAGGCCTGGAGTACCGACGAGGTAACTAGCAGTTAGCAACCCTTCAGTGAACTGGCACAATGTATGTCCATAATGTAGATATTTATGTGCACGGTGATGGCCCAAGTTTTACTTTTTTTGTTAAGATTTAATGTCCAATTTCTTTTGATGACAAGCGCGTCTGTTGACCTTTTTAGACGTCAGAATTGTGATATAATCGAATTTCATTAGTGTTAAGAGGGTGTGTTAGCTTAGCTCCATTTTAAAACTTCGTTTTCAGTCCGGTTGATACGTAAACAAGCATTAAAAAGTCCAGTATTTTGACAAACTACTGTGATTCGGGTTTCTAGATGCCAAGTTCTACGGCTAGGATTTAAGTTTTCTTAGGTTTTGGGGATAAATGGTCGTTCACACCGGGTAAAGTGGTCTTAGCGGAGGAGCTGCAGCGTCCCAGCATGTTGGAAACACCAGCGATGGGTTCGTTTGTTCCTGCCAAACCTGCCAATGCATGTGTGCTAATGCAATAAAGACTTAAAAAAAAATCAACCCATGACGCTTCTGAAGTCAATGTTTACAGCTTTAGTCCCAGCTCAATGACAGCAAAGAAGAAAAACAACCATTTTAAACACTGGACACAACATTACGTCCCATAATTAGCCTGAATCGTCATAAACCCTGATTAAATAATTGAAGTATTTTGTAAAATGTCTTTCTCATCTCTTCAGATCACAGTGGGCCCACAAACTGCCTCTGATTCAGGTTAACATATAAAAACAGCTTTTTTCCTGGTCGTCTACACAGTTCCGGGCTCAGGCGTGACTCCAGTTTGATTGGGAGAATCAACCGTGTTAAGGTTTGGTCTGCAGTGTAAACCGACCCAAGCAGATGTGATCCTCTGCTGGTCGCCCTGGTCCAGCGTTACCATTCCATCGTGGTGACCAGTCCAGTGTCTCTTGTGACATTTCCTCATCATTTCTATTCAGTTTCTTATCAGTTAATCTCTTAAAAAAACAAACAAACGTTCAATATGTCGAAACTGTTACAATCTTAACTGGTGCGCATGAGTCACCAACAGTTAACATCTTAAAATTGATTTAATTTTTTTACAAAGGGGCTGGAAAGAAACCAGTGACTTTCACCGGTAACCAGTCCAGCACTGGAGCTCCAGCCTCTCCGGCTGAAGTATTCTATCCTTAAAAGACATCTTCATTTTCAAAGCAAACTTTAAAATATCAAATAATCTTTGTCTGAAGCTACAAAAGAGTCCTATTTTTAAAAAAAGACGTCGTGTGATTTGAACCGTTGGGTGGACTGAAGGCTGACTGGAGGCACCAAAGGACGCTTCACTCGTTCTCAAACTTGCTGTAGGGGTGATTGCTATCACTTTTCAGACCTGAACAGAAACAGAAAAAGTTCATGTACACACACACACACACAAAGGTACACACCAATAAGGAGATAAATACACACCTTTCATGGCATCGTCATAGGGTCCCCCACGCGGCCTCCTGTAAACATTGACAACAGGCAGTCAGGCATTTCTCACACACTCTCTCTCACACACACACACACACACACACACAGCTTACACTTGCTTGCCTCTTCTTACAGCAGCAGCAGCAGCAGTAGCAGCAGCAGATGGTCACAGCTAGCAGGACGATGCCAGCGAGGACCGCCAGAGTGATGATCAGAGCTTCAAAGTTGACTGGACAGGTAGGACAGAGTCAGACACACACACACACACACACACACACCAGGGTCCAGCGTGATGGGACCCGTCAGCGCGTGGCAACTTTAGGAACTCACTCCAACACATCCCCCATCTGGCCTGGGACAGCTGGCAGAGCGAGGACGGGGGTATCAGCCAGCTGACGGGGTAGTCTGTGCAGTTGTTGGTGCTGAAGCACCAGAGGCACTGTCCAGAAAACGACAAAAACAGAGGAAAAAAAACAATCATCATTTGTTTCAAAACCAAAACCTTAAAAAGAGACTCATGTAAATTGACTTCAATAGCAAAAAAATGTAAATTATTTTTAAAAAAAAAAGGACTTGTAAAGGAGTCAAAGGTGTACTAGTCGCTACTTTACGCCGCAAAGTAACTGTTTCAAATAAAAATGTGCAACGTTACGCAAAAGCAGCTTTCCATCAAGATCTGTAGCCAGGGTTGTCTTTGAGGTAATAAATTTAAAGTTTAACAACAACAATAATAATATTATTTAGTAATTATAATGACTTTGAAAGTTGGCATCAGGCTTTGCGGGCGCGTTTGCGCAGACGGGCCAGGGTGACGCGCCTGTCCCCGCTTCCCTCAAAACACACTTTCTCTTTGCTTTCTTGGATATTCCGCAGTTTAAAATCGTGTTATTAGGGAGTGTGGCTGTACCCGGGCGTTCTGGAGACACTTGTCACAGCTCTGGAAGGCTGAACAGGCTGAAAAAAAAAACAAGAAGCAGAAACGAGAGTCAACACGCAGGCATGGCCAAGGCGCTGTCAGCTGTTCGGCGGCCACCCAAAGGCCACTGTGACGGATTTCTGTCCACAGATCCGAGCAGAAAACTCATCTAACATCAAATGCAATTAGATATTCAGGAAAAAGCAGCTTGTGCGACTCACGCGGTGGCGGCGGGGAGGCGGTCTGGCTCTCTCCGGGCTCGACAAGCAGCGCAGCGATGATGAAAGCCGTCCGCAGAGCCCATCGCTCCGCTTTTAGGCAACTCATGGCTGAAAGTGGAGGAAAATCCAGAGCAAACGCGGAAAGCTGCTGTTGTTCGTCCCTGCTCCGCGCATGCGCACTGGGGCGACCTGGGCGCCGCCGCCGCCGCGTCTTTGAGTCAAAGTCTGCGGGTGGCTTTCCAAATCACACCCTCTATCTCCCTTTATTGTCCCTAAACCACCTCTAGTTAAGTATTGATGTGACTAATAATCGGAGTTCCGATTTTCCAAAGAGGCCTCGGTTGAACGTTCGTGGTTGCTAAAGCGTGAAAACCAATGTCCCAGTTCACGAAGTCCCGAGAAATTATTATTTAACTTGTTCAAGTGCGAATTGAGGTAAAACTGACAGAAATTATGCATCTTTGACATTGAAGTCTTGGATTGCGTCGAGTTGAATGTCAGCAGGAACTTGGTGGCAAATCTTCTACAAACCCAGGGAAAAGTGTCTTTCCTGTTCTGTGTTGGTATTTACCGTGTGTATTTGCACGTGCTAATACATCACTTTGACTGAGAAAAGCTGTCTTTCCAGTTTATTCTAAACAAATCGTAAAAGGAAAAGCAAAACTGCAAGAATGGCCTAATTCTGCAAACTATTGGCATCAGTGGCTTTCCCAGAAGGTCCCAACCCACTTGCTTTCTAAAGCGCTTCAAACCAGCCTGTTTAGTGTGAAACTTCTTCTTCACATGGGTACAAACTCTCTTTACTGTCTTGTGTATATTTACACATGCAAACGCACCTCTTTCACTTAGGGAAAGCTGTGTTTCCAGTTTAATGCAAACAAATCGCCCACAGAAGTGCAAAACCCAACATTATTGTTTAATTAGTGGGAAACAAATCGACTGCACATGCAAGAGCAGTTTTCTTTTCCAAACTCAACATTATTTTGGAATTCTTTTGGGGGGAAATAGCGAAAAAATACAGCTACATTTGCTAACATCTGTGAAAATTCCTGGCCTGACAGTGGAAATCTCACCACACTGCTGGGCTAGCTTGGAAGATACACGCCGCTACAAACTGCTAAAACCAAGTCTGGAGCTGAAATACTCGCATTTCCTACATCTGTTTGTTTTGGGAAAAAGGAGGAGAGTGGAGAGAAAAGCCCAGCGCTGACTGTGTCATGTGATCTGTCCTCTTGCTGCAGGAAAATTCATTTTGCCTGCGTTTGTAACCTGATTCCTCCTGAGTGTCAATTTTGGTTGGGAAATTTACCTGGCAACCTACAGCTGTTCAACTCAAATCAAAACAATCTCTGGGTGCCTTACAGAGGCAGAAACCCAGAGCCAGAACCCCCAGGTCAGATGATTCCATGAAAGTTTCCTCTTCATCCTTCCAACGTCCGATCGACCCCACAGCGTTAATGCTGTCACATTGTTGACTTTATCCGTATTTGTTTTTTTTTTTTTTATCCAACCTTTTTCTTTCCATGTGATTGTTTGCTCTTCCCAAAGTTGTCAATCAAGCAGAAGCTCCTAAAAAATACTTCTCCCTGGTCGTACACGAAGGTAACAGACAGATATCTTATATAACCTTACAACCAGTAACAACTGTTCTCTTTATTCAAGCTAAACTTTAAGACAGAAGCACAAACAAAGCTAACATACATCTGGCATTAACCTGCTTTTGGATTCTATAAAAACCAAGAAAATCTTTTTTAAAAACAAACTTGATCTGTCCTAAAATCTACCTTGATGAAAGTGAAAATGATTGTGATGTGATTTTTTTAAACATGAGGGCCACATGGGGTTTTGGATCTTGATGAAAGGGCCAGCCAGGCGGTGCAGGAAGCTAACCCCCTAAATGGGGATTGGAGGTTAATTGATGGATTATTGATTGAGAAAATATTCTGAGCCTGTAAATTGCTCCAACTACAGATGGGTGATGACGCTCCAGATGATGTTCGGCCCCACCTTCTTGATAGGACATGCTAGCATGCTAGCTGAAGGGGGGGGTCTGAACCTTTTTCTACTCAATCAAGGTGACAACCATCTTCACTTTCCTTTTGGAGAAATGTATATGTAGGCTCTGTGGGCCGGGTTAAATAGATAATTGGGCCACATATGGCCCCCGGGCCTCAGTTTGCCCACCTCCGTACTAGTGTGGGTCATTCTCATCTTTTTCCTGGCGGTGAAAGCTCTTGCTCTCGGTTTTGACCAGCTCAGTGTAAAAGCTGCCTTTAGTCATCAGCTCAGCATGGCTGCCCTCCTCCTTCACCGTCCCATCGCCGAGGACAACGATGTGGTCGGCCTTCTCCACAACGCTCATGTTCCTGGATATCAACAGGACGGTGCAGTTGATCTGTTCGAACAGAGCCTGGTTCACCTGTGGGAAACACGGCTGGTGTTGAACACTGGAAACACTCAATCACATACAAACTGGGACAAATGAACACATGACCAACCAGGTATTCGGTGTGTGAGTCCAGGTCACTGGTGGCACAGTCCAGGATCAACAAGGTGGGACGTCGGATTAGCGCTCTGGCAATGGCTATCCTCTGCTTCTGGCCTCCAGACACTTGGCCTCCACCTTCTCCAGCATCTATTCCAGAGGGTGAGAGCCCTGTTTATCCACCTGTTTATTTAGCGCCTTTCTGGACATCTGGACACTGAACCTCCCGACCACGCTTGGATCACTGGACATCACTAGTTTGCCCACCTCTGCTATGATCCTTAAACCAAAGGCCCATATTTCAACACACGCCTGCCCCTGAGGGCCACCAACTGTCGGCTGCTCTTGTTCTTTTACTACTGTTTTCTCTCTCTAAGACTTTTTTTGTGATCACAGGCACAGCTTTAGGAAGGAACATGTGACCAAAGGGGCATGTTGGGCTGCTACATCCAGGAGGGTATTCATCAACAGCCTCTTCAAAACTCATGGCAACGACATACATCTGACTCGTTTCAGTACCAAACCAGCCCGTTTTACACCTGTGTCATATCCATTTGGTAGCTTCATGATGAAGTCGTGGGCGCTAGCCAACTTCGCGGCCCTGTAGATCTCGTCTTCGGGAACGTCCTCCAATCCGTATGTAATGTTTTCCCGTATGGGGCGAGCGAAGAGCACACAATCCTGGCTGACCACAGCAATCTGAGGAACGATAGCAAAACAGATGACAACAAAGAATAATGAACCAGTCAGGTTAGATTTTCTTTGCTGTAGCATCCATGCTAACATAAGGAGCCAAGTATTCCCAGCAGAATATGGCCGCAGGCATCACACAGCCTTCCTCCCATCATGCAGCTTGGTGTCATGTGATGTAAAGCACATCGAATGTGGTGTGCCTGGTCACCTTCTGGTGCAGGTACTGGTCCTTGTAGTCCTGCAGCGGTTGTCCATCCAGCAGGATGCCCCCCGCCTGAGGCTGGTAGAATCTCTCCAACAGTTTGACACAGGTGGATTTTCCTGAGCTGTTCCTGCCAACGAGGGCAGTTATCCTACCTGGGTTTAGCTTGAATGACACGTCCTGAAAAGGGAGGACGGGAAGATAATTAGCGTCTTGAGCGAAACCAGGCGAAAACATTGCAAACACGCGTAATCGTTTCTGTCTGTACCTTGAGCACAAAATGGTTTTGATCGGTTTTTTCAGAATAGGAAAATGAGACGTTTCTGAACTCAACGCAGCCCTTGAGGTGTTGGGGACACAAATGTCCGTCTGCTGGGACATTGGGTTTCCGGTCCAAAATTTCAAAGCTCTTCTCGGCTGCACCAATTGCCGCCCTCACCTTGGGGTACGACGTCATGACAGACTGGAAAACAAGTGTCAAAGACGAGTGTTTCTGATCCGCTCAAACGCACGTTTACTAAAACGATCAGCCGCTGTGTGCGACACCCTGAAGGACAATCACGAGACAGTTACTCCACTGGTGTGTGATCCTCGTTCCTCACCTCAACAGCGGAGGAGAACTGCAGCTCATAGAGAATGAAAGACACCAGGTCTCCGCTGCTAACATCCCCCCTGGTCACCAGAATACCTCCGTAGTACAAAACACAGACCTTCATGGCCAAAGAGGACAACTGAGGAAGAGAAAGCACGTATGTTTACAGCAGGAAAAGCTGAGATGGAGACGAGCAATCGCAAGCTCAACACGAAGACAGCCGCGAACATCACCGTATTCATCCATGGGGATTGGATTTTCATTGCGCGAATATTCGCCATCGTGCAATTGTATATTTTATCCACAAAGTTGCGTTATGATAACTATAAATCTGGGTCTGACATCATTGTATTGCAATAGCGGCAGCAGGCAGCGTCACCGTGGCAACCGCATGTTGTCTACCTTTTGTCTTGATCAGAAGGGAGGGAAGCTGTGGTTAGGACAATATGCTATGGCTAGGACAATAGGCTATGGCTAGGACAATAGGCTATGGCTAGGATGGTATGCTATAGCTAGGATAATAGGCTATGGCTAGGAGGTGTGTTATTAAAGCTTACTATGCTGATAGTAGAATATAAAATGAAAAAATGGACATTCTGGTCAACTCTGGAGAGAAAGCATTGCACACTTACAGTGCTGGACCACATGTTGACAGCGTAGGCCACCGACTCCAGTTTGTTGATCCTGTAGGTGTTATCCAGGCGGCCTCGGTACCTCTCCGTCTCGCCGTCTTCGTTGGCGAAACTCTTCACCGTCTTGATGTGGGAGAAAGTCTCTGTGGCCACCTGGTTGGCCTCAGCAAGCGAGTCTTGTAGTCTTTTAGAAATACTCTAAAACATAGGGCAGACAGTAGAAGGATTGATGTTGTCAGCGTGGTGGCAAAACACATTTCTGATGTAAAACATTGGATTGCAATAATTTTACGGGAGAAGAAAAGCTGCAATTAGTCAAATTTTACAAGGAGAATCAGAAAATGTATGGAAAAGCTCTACCTCCTGGAAGTTTCCGGCGAACTTGGCGACAACCCAGCAGATGGGAAGGCCCATCCAAGTGAGCAGCAGCATTTTCCAGGACTGGGTCAGCATGAAGAAGATGAGGAAGACGAATCGCGAGACGTACCACATCAGATAACTCATCTCCTGACTCAGGATCTCACTCATCCTGTTGGTGCTGGTGGTGATGTGGGACACCAGCTCCCCTACGGAAGCAAGAATTCTCCATTACTCCATTCCAAACCTCAAACCCCACTTTTGCCAGTCGCTCACCGGTAAAACCAGTTCATAAAGATAGGCAGTGAATCAAAAAGGTCAAAGGGTGAATGGGGGTGTGCAAGTATGCGCCTGGATTACCGGGTTTTCTGCTGTCAAAGAAGGCCAGCTCCTGTTTCAGCACAGCCTCAAACACCAGCTCCTGGACGGTGCGGTATATGCGGGTCGTTGTGATGGTATACATGAGGTCACACACTAACTCGGACAAAGCGCTGAAACATAAAAGAGAGGACTGGGAACAGCGGGTCAACCCCAGTTACCAGTTACCACAACCAGGATCCTTCTACTGCTGTAACATTTCCGGGTGAATGCTTTTATTTTGTGTACAAATTGTTTTGTTTTCTGTTTCGTGGCTAATTGGTGCACACCTGAATCTAATCTAATCTAATCCCTGTCAGTGTTTGAGGCCAGGTTCCTCAGGGATGCTCTCCAACCGCCTCCTCTGTGCTTCTCTGTGTATTTGCGCTGTCGCATTTCTTCGTTTTCCTGGTGGCTTTTATCTAGTAGTAGTTTATCTAGTAAATCTTGGTTCTTCCTATTCTGTCTTTGGTGGTTTTGTTTCTTGTTTATCACGGGTTTTTTAGTTTGATTATTTTTGTAATACCTTTTCCCTTTCCCAGAGGCTCCAGGGCCGCATGTGGGCCAATGAACTATTTCGTCTGTGCCACAAAACAATTTATCCAAATGCCAAATAAATGGTTGTCAGCTAGATTGGTTAAAAAAGGTTCAGACCGCCCCCCCCCCCCCACCTTCAGATAGCACGCTAACATGTTCTCTCAAGAAGGTGGGGCCAAACATCATTTGGTGCTTCATCATCCATCTCTAGTTGACCCATTTACAGGCACTTCACAATATTTTCTCTGCCAATAGAATATCAAGCAGGATTTTTAGCTAACCTCTGATCCTACTGTGAGGGGTTAGCATTAAGATGTAAAACCCAGCATGGCACTTTAGGCTAAATAATGGCCCACCCCTGCTCCAACATTCCACACAAGCTTTACGCCACGAGTACCCAGGCCCCCGCTCAGCCCCACGGGTGGTCTGTTTCTAACAGTTTAGCATCTGATTAGCCTGCAGGAGCTCAGTGTTAAGTGTTTTTTCCCCCATTTTTACCTCGTCTGCAGCCTGGAGTGCAGAGACGCTTTCATACTGCCAGTCATGATAAAACCAGTTAGCACAACTATAGCTACCAAAGAGGTGAGACAGATGGGAGGAGGGACTAATAACAATAACAACATGATTATTCATACTGTTATTGCTATTAGAGGACCTGTTTTTATTTTGTCATGAGCTTTAAAATGATGAAATTACGAATTGTAACATGAAAGCATGTTGAGGTTTAACCACATTTAGTTGGAAACACATAAAACCTTAAAATAATGTCAAATGAACTAACCTGGCAATAGTCAACAGCGCCATTACCGTAATGGCGTTGGTGAAGGCCTCAGGAGCTTCTTTGTTCATGATCCAGTCGGCCACACGGCCGGTGTAGTGAGGCATGGCCATCTCCCCTGGGTCACACCGACAGAACACACACGGTTAAAGGTCACCTGACTGCTTTACCAGTAACAGTACTCCCAGTTTGGACTGGGTTTAGGACAACAGCAGATTTTCTGCTTCAAAACAATCAAACTGATGTGTTACTGGTGCACAACAACTGAGAATAACACAATAAGTAAGAGTTGGTCATAAAAGCAACACATTTGTCATGTTTTCAGCAAAAAAAAGCTGCAGAATAATGTCAGAACAGCAAATCAGAGGACGGAGAAATGCTAGAAAATGGCGTAACGTAGAGCTTGAGTCACTGGCATCCATCAGGATTTCTCCCAAAAAATATGACCAAAGAAAAACCAGTCAGCCAGGGGTCCTGATGGTAAAGCTGAGACCAACCGTTCACTAAGGAGAGAAGGTCGCCTTACCGTAAGAGGAAAGAATCACGAGGAGCAGCACGCCAGCAAAACGCCAGAGGTAAGGCCTGGTAAAGTGGTACAGCCTCCTCAGGGGGGGGGTTGTGCCCGCTTTGGGCTCCTCAGCCGGGGCCCTCCTCAACAAGGCTGAGATGGCCTTACAGCAGGAGAGCAGAAGTGCCGAGGCGTAATGACTCCAGTAGAGCCACGCCAGCAGCGTGGTGGCGTAAACGTGACACACCTGCGGAGTCAGGGCACGCTCTTAGCTTGAAAATCCAGGAAAATTAGAAACCAAGTGATTTTATCAGATTAAAATAAAGTTCAGGCCTGTGTAAACAGGTCCGAGGATAAAATACACAGGAATTCTACTCCTCGTTTATTCATCTTCACCCACCCTGTCCCAGCGGTGCCACCCCCAGAGCTGCTCCACGGTGGGCTGCCCCAGCGCAGCCAGAAGGGTGGCGTAGACGGGAAAGTGGAAACAAAGAACCAGTATACTCTGGAAGCCCTCAGATCTGCTCATCCTTGGCAGGCCGCTGGGACACCTGAGGGCCAGCACGGCCAGGAGGCACGCCCTGATCACGCTCCCCACCCACAGGGTCACCAGGGAGTGAGGGGTGCTGAGGAGGGACACCTGCGCCAGGTGGATGACCTGCACTGCGCACACATCAAAGCCGAGGAAGAAGAGGGGGAAGAGGCTGGTGGTCTGCATCCTCCGGGACCTCTGAAAACACAGGGAGGAGACGGACGCTGTGAGGTTCTCCTGGAACCAGATTCCACAGCAGACGGAATCCATAGTTTCACAGCTGAAATCTCCCCCTTGACCGTTTTGATACTTTCACTTTTTTCTTTGCGACTTGCAAAAACCTTTCTGCTTTACTTTCGTTTTGGCTGCGATGGTCATTTCTTAGAAATCACGATCAAGAGCAAGAGCTCAAAACACTAACAAAACAACCAAAAAGATAAATAACAGTACGGTAATCACATTTAGGAACTCTGCGCCTTTCTGAGCCTTTCGATTGATGCGGTTTTATCACCAAACAGGAGCAAACTGTGGGCGCTTAACATCATACTCACGATAGAGCTGTCTGATATTCGTCGAAAAAGCAAAACTGACAAAACGTCTGGCCAGTCAGAACGTTTTTATAGCTCAGAAATGGTCCTGAAAAGTCCAAAAGCCGCTAACGTGACCAGTCAGCGGACAAAGTAAAAGCGAAAGTAACCGGTGTTTCGCTGTGGAGGGTCGGGGCACTTCCGCATGACGGTGACGTGAGAAGATTTCATCAACCATTAGACCCAAAGTTTACATAGAGAGAGGGGGATCTCTAATTAAACACATGAATAGCTTATTTATACACTACAGTTTAAGGTAAAGTTAAAGATCAGGAAATGACCTGTTGAAATCACGCGAGACTACCTCTCTTCAAAATAAAAGTCTACATTTCCCATTAAATGAACGGGTAAAACAGTTGATTATAACAGTTTATTAGCATCAATGTCATTATCATCTAGAATAAAAATCAACTAGAATAGAAAAAGGTGCAAATCGATCGATTACATTATGAGTGTAAATTAATCATCTATACATTGGATTGTGGTGATCAGACATGAAAACCTACATTTCTTTTACTAATTCTGTGGAGGTTTTTTTTTTTTTTTTACACACACACATACACACACACACACACACACACACACACACACACACACACACGCAGTCATCACCTCCTATTCTTCTCCACACAGTCACAGGAAATTGTCCAGATATCCGCAGGGCCTCTAAAAAGGGAGTGAACAGGGTGGCTGCAGTCTAAGGGTTTTGGACCGCGGTATGGTCCAACTGGGAGACTCAGCTCAGCATTAACTGGCGTCCATGTGTGGAGATCACGACGTTTTCAGCACTGCTCGGCTGTGGGGACACGGAGAACCACGGCAGGAACCACCTGAAGATGTTGGCTCTCAGGACCTTTGTGGTGCTGGGGCTGAGCTGGACCTGTCCAGGTGAGATAAGACTTTAGTTCTCCACAGCTAAGTGCAGCAGATCTACCCTTTAATCATTCTAAAAATGTGGGGTTTTTTTGTTTTGTAGTTTATAAAATAGAACAGAATGTGTCCTGAAAGTTGTAAAGAAGATGTCAAGAAAATCCATTTTATCTTCCCGAAACAGTTTAGAAAATGGTTTTAACTTGGTCCAGGCATTCAACATTGTTTGTACCCATATGGGTTAAATGACCTACACTGGTATTTTTTACTGAATTAATATTACCGGTAACCTCTAGGCACATTAACCTCACAGAACTAGTATGGTTCCTCCAGTCTTACTTCACTCTGCCATCCATTAGCAAGGCAGCTCAGCAGCATGACGTAGTTTTAGCTCTGTTGTTTGTTTATTTCGACACACACCTGCCAAGCCCCCTTGTCCAACTCCATCGTATCCCTGGTTGCTGGGGAGATGACCTTTAACCCTATGGCGACACGGCCCAGTCCATTTCCCGTTGCTATTCATTTCTCCTGGAAACTTCCTGTTTATGTTAGGACTGTTTCCGGTCCCCCCGACATCCCATATTAGGGCCCGTCGGTCATGACTTGCTTTGTTATGAATAGTCGCCGAGGCAGCTGTGGTTTCAAAAACAGCCGAAACTTGAACAAGTTTGTATCACGATGAAAATTTTCCATTGTTCTTTTGTAACTTTCTCTCCCCAGCGTCTGAGAACCCGTGGGGCCAGTGTCCAGTCAACAGAAACTGTAGAGACAAGTTTGGAGACGGCTCCTGCGACAGAGAGTGTATGGCGCCGGGCTGTCTCCGAGATGGGCTCGACTGCCTGAAGGATCGAGGACACTGCAAGTAAGTCATGCTAACGCTAACGCTTTATTCTGTCCTGTGGGCAGGTTTTTAGTTTGCCGGCTTCCTTCCTAATCAGAGTTTCACTTTACCTGTCCACACGTCTCATCGTGCTTCACAGTCCGGGACACATCCAGTATTGCCGCGACCACTACGGCAACTCTCACTGTGAGCAGGGCTGCGACAGCGCCCCCTGTGGCTGGGACGGCAGCGACTGCTTCGCCAACCAAGCGCCTCAGTGGGCCAAAGGCACGCTGGTCCTTCACACTAAACTCCCGCACCAGCGCAGCGGCTTTTCCAACAGCTCTCTGTTCTGGGCCCTCAGCGTCCTCCTCCAAACACCGGTCAAACTGAGAGCTTCGGCTCCCATGAGCGCAAACAGGAACCTCTTTGATTTTGACCCTTCGCAGCTGGCCAGCATGCTGACGCAGAGCTCCCCGGCCGATTCAGATGGGTATCGACTACATACGTTTCTATAGAACGCGACACTATACCTATCATAACCGTTCACATTTTTCATTCATTCTTCTTCTTTGTTTTTCTTCCCGTCTCCTATAGCTCCCTCCTTTTCCTCCAAGTGGACAACAGACCATGTTCCCGCCTGCAGACTACGTGTTTCCCCTACGCCACGGAGGCCGCCAGCTTCCTGCGGGCCACAACAATGCTTCGGCCTCCCTCCTTCCCCACCCTGCCGGAGCTAGCGGCCATCATCAGCGTCCGCGGCGTCCGCGAGGAAATAGGAGGCCGAGATGAGGAAACGGATAAAAAGGAAGTCAAAGGTGAGCTCACACGCTCCGTCTCATGTTTTGACCACCTGAGACACTAAAGTTCATTCATGATTACCTCAGAATGCTGTTGTGAGTGCTATTTTTAGGACTGTGTACTGGTCCGTTACCGTAGCGAAACTACACAGATCAGCTTTAACATCCTGAGCATGGACTGGGGGGGAGGACACTGATAATCTCTTTATAATAAAGAATAGCAACCAAAACCTCTGGTCAGACGTCCATGTAGGTGCCCCAGCTCAGCGGTTCAGGACTTGAAAGGGAATCAAACTGGGTCTCCAAAGTCTCCAGATCTCTGGATGATGGAGACTGGTCTCTGGAGGCTGGTCTCAACCTACAGGACTTACAGGATCTGCTGCCGATGCCCTGTGCCGGATTCCTGCAGGAAATGTGCAAATACATCCACAATTTGAAAAAAGTTGACACAAATTCCACAAAAAGTGCAAAGATTTGTAACTGTACCATTTAAAAATGTGCATCAAGAACTTCAGTGTGCACAATTGTTAATTTATTCATTTACACATAGGTCAATGGCCCAAAAGCCTTTTTGGTGAGTTATTTGTCAGGTTCAATGATTTAGCCCGGAATAAATAGTTCCCCGGGCCACATGTGGCCCCTGGGCCTTAGTTTGCCCACCTCTGCCACAGTCATTAAAATATGTCCCCGACTTTCTGTAAAGTTTTACGGTTTGTGTTAGACCAAAGTGATTGAAAATGAAAAGGTTTCCTTTACTTCTCGGAAGAGCCGACCCCTGCGTGGATGTGGGCTGTGATCACCATAGCGACTGCCTCCCTGCTGCTGCTGGCCCTGGTGGTGTTTGTGGTGATGAGGAGAGCCAGGCAGCAGCGCGAGGCACACCGGGAGGACGGCGGCGGGACCAGGCATCGGCTCACGGCGTCGGACGGCGGTCTCCAGCCCAAGGCGCCGGTGTCTCTTGCGGTCCATCAAGTGCAGAGAATGAGAACCGGCAGAGAGAAAGAGAAGACTGGCATGAAGAAAAGGAAGAAAGCCAAGGAATCGGAAAAAAAGAGGAGGAGGGAGCCTCTGGGGGAGGATGCCAATCGAATGCGGTGAGAACGGCTACTGTTGATAGAGATAGAGCAAATGAATGATCAAAGATATTATCATGATCACACTGCCACATCCCCAACAAAACACACTCTTATGACTCCAGTCCAGAAACACATGCGACAAAAAAAATGACCAACACAAGTTCCACAATTTGAAGCTAAAGCTAACGGCTTGTGCTAAAACCGTGCTTCTTTTTTATTAAGCCCTCTGAAACGGGATCAGGAGGTCGGAAGTGACACCGATTTCATGCAGAGTTCGATGGAAGATGTGAGCGAGAGATGCTTGAGGAACGTGTGTGATCAGAGGAAGCAGGAGCAGTTTTCAGCTGGAACCTCATCACAGCCTCAATCTGTGCAACGTAAGAGTCAGTAGTTCGGTCATTCCTTCCTTTACCAATTCTATTCCAGAGCCTTGAGTCATAAAACTACATTTTTTTTCCATCATTTACAAAGTTATAAAAAGCATCCGTTTGGAACAAATAAGAATTCTTTTCCTGTGCCGGGTTCATGCTTCTTTAATCTCTCTGTCCCACAGCGCTCCCTAGAGGATGGGACAGGAACGCCATCCCTCCTCCTCTGCTGAGTCCTCTCCAGCAGGTTTGACTTGTTGCTAATTATCTTTACTGAGGAGTTTGTTCAACACTCGTTAGCCTGTTATTACCTGATTTTTATGCTAACACGTGCAGTGCAGATACTCCGGCACTGCTGCTTTGATGCTTTGATGCTTTGAGCTCTTGTTGCTGCCCCGTCAGTCTGCAGAGTGGTGCGGGCCGGACGGCTCTGTGGTCCTGATCCGAGCTGTGCGGAGCGGGCTGGACCGGGTGGTCCTGGAGCTGCTGCGAGCGGGGGTGCCCGTCAACAACACCGACCACACAGGTGATTCTCCACCTCCGACACACAACGGGTCAAAGCACAACCAGGGTTCCGTGTTGTTGGTCAGGAATCCGAAAGGTTTGATCACGCGGATACAACAAAATCTACGGAATTATCTGAAGTTCAAACGTGTTTAAAATTAAATTTATGAGCTGTTCTTCACAGTCTTCCCATGTTTGAGTAACAATTATGTAGAAAAGTCAAAGTTCCAAAGAGCAAAACAAGGAGTTTTCTCAGTTCCATCACTGAACTTCCTGTTTCTCTCTCTCTTTTGTGTCCCTCATGCTCACCC
>CAAE01005507.1:46951-61595 GCA_000180735.1 Tetraodon nigroviridis | reverse complement strand
CGCGTCCTCAGGTGTGAGCTTCTCCAGGATGATCTGGTTCCCTCGGATGACCTTCAATTATTCTAAATTCCCCTGATGTTTCCAGCTGCTGAAGCTGGAGGTAGAGCTGGAGTCCACAGCTCATCATCTTCAGGAGACGTGCGCGCTCCTGAAGGTCACATGGGGTTTTTCACAACTCCGATCGCTTCTGGCCCGAGCATGTTTTTTCTGGACGTTCTCTGTTGTTGCTGCAGAACAGTTTAGGAACGTTCCCAGAATTCAGCCAGGAGCCAACGGTTTCTTCATCAGCGGTGCTTCCTGTCCTCCAGCTGTCCCATGTCTGAAGGTCTGCAGAAACTGACCTTTGTGGCTGGAGGCCTGGGCCTGCCGCTGATGATGCAGAAGGGTTTCTGTCAACCTTTGAGAGGTTCTTCCTGAGAAAGCTGCTCAGCCGCTCAGCTGCAGCCTCGTTTTCATGTTTCCAGGCCTCCTTTTTGTTTCTTATCTGGAGAAATCTCCGACTCATCAGAGTCATCTTTACGATCTTCAGATGTCAGCTTTTATTCTTTGATTGTGCTGCAGTAAATCTGCAGTGCAGGACGCCGGCAGAAGCCGGCAGAAGCCGCAGAAGCCGGCGGGCCCCTGGAGGTGGGTCCGTGCTCTGGCCCCTCCTGATCTTTCTCCTAAACTCCTTGAGCTTGTGCTTCAATTGGGCTGAATTATCTGCGAAGCTCTGCTGGCAGCAGTATCTCCAAGTGATTCAGGGTCATCAAGGGCGCCGGAGCCCACCGCCGCCAGAAGCTAACAGCGTTATCACGTTTGGCTCAGGTCATCAGACTCTGGTGGACCTTTAGGACTCAGATGAGTCCAAGGGTTACGGCCATGTTAGCCAACACCTGAAGGATAAAACGAGCTAACATCTTGCAGTCCTGACCCCTAGGTCAAAGGTCACAGTCCACTGGAATGACAAACTAAGACAACTCTGGGAGCTTGTCTACACTGACACGCCTCCAGGAGCTTCTAGGTTCTCAGACTTTTCAGAAGGCTTCATACTTGATGATTTCCAGTAAATCCAGTTAGTCTATAGGCATGTCCTATGGACTTCACCACCTTGACAACCATCTCCACCACCTAGAAAAACATCCCCACTGCCATGAAAACCATCTTTATTGCCTTGACAACCATCTCCACCACCTCAACAACCATCTCCACCACCTCAACAACCATCTCCACCACCTCAACAACCATCTCCACCACCTCAACAACCATCTCCACCACCTCAACAACCATCACCACCACCTCAACAACCATCACCACTGCCCTAAGCAACCATCTCCACCACCTCAACAACCATCTCCACCACCTCAACAACCATCACCACTGCCCTAACAACCATCTCCGCCGCCTGTCCTGTTTCCAGCCAGTAAAAATCCTTAATTACTCTTATTGCTGCCTGTCTGCTAATGAGCACGAACAAAGGAGCCTCCGGCCTGGACGTCCTGCCCGACGTCCCCCAAACATCCAGGACTCAGCTCTCACGGCCTGAAACCTCCTCGGTGTTTATCTGGCGCCGGGTCCAGGAACTAGCGGGAACGTCTGAGGCGGCCTCACACCCTCACTGTTGTGTTAGTGCAGCCCGAGGGGGAAAAGAAACACACACGTGTGTGAGAAGAAAACATGGGCCGAGGGGTGTAGGAGCCGATAATGAGATCCAGATTCCAGCAGGAGACGGAGGCTAACGCGGCCCCGGGTCCTTCTGCTGGGCCATTTTAGCTCCGCACAGCAGACTTTCTGCTGTATTGTTCCTCAAAACACACACACACACACGCACACACACACACACATGCACACACGCACACACACACACACACACAGGGGCTCCAGGCTTCCTCTTCAGACCCAAGTGTCAATTAGATCCATTTTCTGACGTGTGTGAGTTACGTCACATTTGTCTCCACTGATGTCCGGGCGACAAGGTCAAATTCCCAGTATGGACTGGTTTATCTCCCAGTCTTTAGACCCGGTTGTCCATCGTTTCAGTGACCTCTGTCCCACTGACTTATCTGCTCAGTTCAAACACCTGAGAACCTCCCCGCGCCAGCTGGGTCTCCTTCTGTCGGTGTCCTCAAAGTTAGAACCAAGCAGGTAAAAAAGAGGGGATTAGCCTGATCGTTGACCTGAGGGGCCTTTGATTTGTATTTACCTCTGGAATTACCATTGTTGTGATCTAATTGCTTTGTTAAACCAATTTTGGTCAAACAAATGTATCAGTTTATGGCTAATATGCTAACTACTAGCTGGGCTCCAGCTGGGGGTTCTTTTATTGATGATGATTGAATCGTGATCATCTGTTGACCAATCACCGCCCGCAGTAGTCAAACTCCGCCCCCAAGTGTTGGTATCACACTGACTTTGGTCACCTGATGACGTTCTCTCCTTCCGTCCCTCTTTAATTCCTCCAAACCTTCATTTAATCTTTGCTCTTGATGCTCATTGAGCCCTCGATGCTGTTTGACCTTCTGACCCTAGTGGCGTGAAGCCTTCTTAGATGCTAATGTTGCTAACGCCACCCTGCAGGGCAGCAGTCACGTGACTGTTGGTTCTTCTCCCCACACAACCTGACTGATCCACCTGGTTCTGTCATTGGGTAGAACCTTCCGACAGTTAACAGGAGAATTTGAAAAACATCTGAAATTAAGTAAAAAAAAAAAAAAAACTCCAAAAAATGCCCTTTTGCCCCACATCAAGGCGGCCATACTAGCTAACGATGACGTCACACACACGTGATTTCCAGGTTATTGTTGTGATAAACGAGTAGTGAAACGTCCCGGTGACGCTGGTGATTGTGGGCGTGGCCCCCTCGGCGTTTCATTTGAGTCACGCACGTGCTCGCGTTCGGATTCCGTTGGTGGTGTGCGCATGCGCGCTGGCGGCCGTTTCTTCATTTCCATCGCAGCTCTCTCGGCGTCGGACCCGTGGGTGCGCGCGTGTGTGTGTGTGCGTGTGTTTGCGCCGCTCGGAGCCGCTGCCGGACCCTCGGACCCGGCTTCAGGGACACGGAAGGCTCGGCCCGAACACCCCGAACCGAAGCGGACATCCGGGAACGCGGCGGAGCAGGAACGGTGAGTGGAGGCGGCGGAAGCGGCTGGCGCGCCGGTCCGGCGGGTGGCGCGCGGACAAAGAGGCGGAAGAAAGGCGCGGGTTCGGCTGGGTTCGGCTGGGTTCGGCTCACCGGCCCCTCTTTGACCCACGGCCGCGTCCGCGTGTTCACACGTGCGCTGCTCGGCCGCGCGACACGTCTGCGGGTCAAAGACGACCCGAACCCGCTCGGGTGTCGGTTCGGGGCGGGGGCTCCCCGGAAAGAACCAGAACCCCCAAAAGGGGCTGACGGACGGGACCTTGTCACCGACGCTCGCGCAGCGGTCAGCGAACACATCAGCGTGACCCCTGACCCCGCGGAGCCACCAGAGGGTGCGGGTCCCTCCCGGGCCGGACCCGCTTGTGTCACCCTACGTGGGTCGGCAGCCACAACCTGGACCAGGTCTGGTCCAGGAGACCACAGGTGTGTGTCTGAGAAGAACCGTCCCCTGGATCAGTGGTGGGGCGTCGCGTCTCATTTCAGTGTGTGTGTGTGTGTGTGTGTGTGTGTGTGTGTGTAAAGTAGAAGCAGATGTGTGCAGGGTTCTTCGGGCCCCTCTCAGGGCCCCTCTCAGGCTTTTCTGATCCCGTTCCTCCACGCGGCCCCGTAGATCCAGAGTTCCCGCCTGGAACTCCTGACCGCCTGGTTCACCTGGGGAAGTTTAGTCCCAGCTGAAGACGCTGGATGAGTGTGTGTGTGTGTGTGTGTGTGTGTGTGTGTGTGTGTGTGTCAGCTCTCCCCGCAGGCAAACGCTCAGGATTAGCGGCGTGTGTGTGGCGGTGCTCGGATCACACTGGGCAGGTTAATCTGAATTAAGTCTAAATCTGCGTAACCAGACTTTAATAGTTCCCGACTGGTTCAGGCAGCCGGAGCTTTTGCCACCGTGAGAAGGGATCCGTCCTCTTTTTTTCACTCCCTTCATGGATCACAGCTCCTAAAATATGACGGCGAGCAGCTCGGAACACACACTCCCACGCACACACACCAGGATGGGTGGGAGAGTTTCAAAATAAAAGCTGTTTGTTCAAACGCTGATAAACAGCTCACGGACGTGGCGGTCCCAGGTCTGCCCCTCCCACAGCAGCAGGGCCTCCGCCCCGCCGCCTTCCTTAAATTCCGCCGTTGCTAATTAGAGTCAGCTGGCTGTTGACAGCCTGGACAGGCTGCCAGTCCACTTGCTGACTGTCGACCAGAAGACGTGAGCCGGGATTCATCTGCTGAGGCTGCTCCAGGTGATCGGGCCTGCGGAAGGAATGAAAGGCCCCATTGATGGCTCCTCCGGGACTTGGCCTGCTTCTCTCTCACACACACACACACACACACACACACACACACACACACAGAAGGCAGGTCTCCTCCCTTTCTCACGCTGAGCTGGAACGCTGAAGCCAGTGGAGCTTGTGGGCGAGTGAGCCGGGGTCAGGGTCGGGGTCAGGGTTGGGAGCCCGGGTCAGGGTCAGGGTCGGGGTCAGGAGCCCGGGTCCCAGGTCAGTCCCTGACAGACTGGGTGAGCTGGCGAGGATGGAGCAGAGGGAAGGGAAGCGCTAACCCTCCGTTCATCGGAGGAATGCAGCTGCTGCAGGAGGAGGACGGACGCGAGGTTCTCCCGGGCGAGGAGCCTCCCGGAGCACATTCCTGCCGGAGGACGTGGGAGGAATAAACGGACCTGGTGGAGGCGAGACGGGACCGGCTAGTTCCCGGTTACCCCTCCTTTCATTCCTTCACATTTTTCCACCTCCTTTGACCTCTGACCTCTGACTGATCTCCAGCTTCAGATATCAGGTCGGTCGGTGGGATGTTCTCCTCGGTCCTTCAGCGCGAGCGTCGCCATGACGACGGCCTGCGATTCCCCAGCTCCCGCTGCAGCAGAACCAGATGTTGGGCTGTTTGTCGGCGTTCTGGCTCCAGATGCGGCAGCTGGCGTTCCTTCGCCGCTCTGAACGCGGCGCCGATGGTTCTGGTTCGGAGTTCTGCGGCTTTAATCGGTTAAATGTCCTGAAAGCCCGCGGGCCGTCCGCTCGTCCGGCTGCCAAGGATGCCCCGGCAGAGCCAGCGTCGAGCTCTGAGGCCAAAACAACCGATCTTTGTTCTGCCGGGGCCCTTTTTCCCCACACCAGGAAGCGAAACTTGGAAGCAGAACGGGCCCAAGTGGACTGTGACCCGGTTTGTGCGAACACAGCCCGGCTCCAGCCTCGGCGCGAACGCATCATGTGACCTCCGCTGACCGAAGCCTTGTGGACGGCGTCCTCTGAGCCGGGGAGAGGACACGTCCAACCGGGTGCTCGCTCAGCGGCCTGGAGGGTCCTTCCCGCTCCTGGAGGGCCCGTTTCCTCCGTGGCCGCTGATCCGACTGAGTCTATGTAAGGTAAAGGTTCCAGCGGGGCGGAGGTCAGACCAGAAATAGCTCCGTTATCTGCGCGCTCACACGCAGAACCGGGCTTTTTGAGCAGACCCCTCGTGTTTTTCCGTCTGCTGATGAAGCGTGCAGGCTTTTCCGGCCTGGAGCAGATCTGGGCTGAGCTGGAGCTGATCGGGGCTGAGCTGGAGCTGGTGGAACCTCAGCAGGCAAACCAGCCGGGCCCCAGCAAGCTGCAGCACGTCAGCAGACAATGCTCTGCCTGGTTGCTGCAGGGGCTGCGTGTGTGTGTGTGTGTGTGTGTGTGTGTGTGTGTGTGTGTGTGTGCGTGTGTGTGTGAGACACTGGTCCCAGTCCTGTTCTGGTACCTAGTGGCGTGGAGCGCCCCCAGTGGCCCGGAGGCCTGAGATCACCCCAGGTCCCTCGAGCGAGACCTCCAGGTTGGGTCGGTTTGGCCCACGTTTGCATGGGTCCTAAAGGATGCTAACGTTACCGCTTTGGTCCGCTGGGGTTCCAGAAGAGCCCAGCGAGGACCAGAACGGGACGCCGTCCCACAGCAGGGTGCTGATTGGGCAGGAGTCCGGACGCTTTTGTCCCCGGTGGCTAGCTTAGGTCAGACCGGAAAACAGAGTCTTTTGAGATGCAATTTCAGGTAAAGGACGGAGCGTTCCACACCTCTGAAGCCCCTCCCCCCCTTCCTCCCACCTGCCTGTGGTGAATCCAAAGACCCCCCGCTGCTGCCCTTCCCTGATTGGCTGATTGTGATTGCAGCCTCTTTTCCTCCTCTTTTTGCTCTTTTCCATCCGATCTTATGGCGTCTTAGCATCTTTCCTCTCGACGTTTCTCTTCCAGGTTCTCAGATTCCACTCCGCCTGACTCCACCTGGTTCCTCCTCCTCCTGAGCCGACATGCCTCCAGCCTTGGGTGGGCCTCAGGGCTACACCCCTCCAGAGGGCGGCTGGGGCTGGGCAGTGGTGGTGGGAGCCTTCATCTCCATCGGCTTCTCCTACGCCTTCCCCAAGTCCATCACAGTGTTCTTCAAAGAGATCGAGACCATCTTTGAAGCCACGCCCAGCCAGGTGTCCTGGATCTCCTCCATCATGCTGGCCGTCATGTACGCCGGAGGTGAGTTCTGCCGTTAGCGCGTAGCGTAGCGCAGACGGCTAGCCGCCTCCTTTCACCTAAAGATCCTCCTGCCTTGATGTTTGGGTGCCGAGGCGCCACGCCACAGTCGTTGCCACGGTGTTGCACAACAGGACGTGAGCGCGGTGGCGCTCTCACGTCGTCTTCCGGTTTTTCTCTCTGCTTTCTCTCTTCTTTCTCACTCTGCTCTCACATGGTCACAGCTGCGGTTGGTTCCGGCGCGCTAGTTAGCAGCCTGACGTTTCCCTGAGCGTCTGAGTCACCACAGTCGGCTACGAGCCGACGCCCTCCTGGCTGTGGCCCGCTGTTTTCTGCAGAAGGTGGCGCAAAATTCAACTTTTTATCCGTCTAAAATGAATAGACTAAACTGAAGATGTTTAAACCGATAATAGCAGTTTGTTTTAGCTAGTTTTTCATCTCACGATAAAGTTTGAATTTATCGTTTTTCTTTCCCTTAATTACAGTTTTGACTGTTTTCAATTCGCAAAAGTTGTTTTGTTTTTTTTTCAGTTGTAGTTTTGTTATTTCCTCCGTTTTCATGGCCCATCGTAGCCACGTCCTCTGCTCTGCCGGTTCTGCTGGCGGGTGAGAACAGCGCTAAAAGAACCGCCTGAGAACGTTTGAGGCAGCCTGGGATCCGTTGAAGGGACGGGTGGCTCGGATATGCGGAACGTAGAGCTAGAACACTGGCGCCATGGCAGGAATGTGTGTGTGTTGTCAGCGGTGTGTGTATTTATGCATCTATGAAGACCTTTCGTGGAGAAATGACCACGAGAACAACCGTAGGGGGGTCGACCCCGCTCTGGGTCACACCTGCAGGGCAAGCCCCGCCCACCTCACCTGGTGGAGGAAGAGGAGAGGCTGGAGAGAGAGAGGGGGTTTACGTGTGAGTAAGAGAGGACGGAGAGAGAAGATGGAGGGAGGGGGAAGAGGACGATGGGAGGAAGGAGAGGACGGAGGTAGAGAGGACGGAGGGAGAAGACGGAGGGGGAGGACGGAGGGGGGAGTTTATGTAACCTCAGCTTCTTGTGCGGCTGGACAACAACAAAGACGTCGGGTCCCATCAGGGACGGCGTCCAGGCTCCTGAGCCTCTCTGCTCGCCTCAGCTGACACGCCAGCACCGAGCACTGGTTCCACTGGGCCAGGGGGGAAATCCACTGGTTAGACTGGGCAGAGGGGCTGGATGGCTAATTCTACCAATCGAGCTACGACCTTTATTATCCTGGTGTGTGTGTGTGTGTGTGTGTGTGTGTGTGTGTGTGTGTGTTTCAGCTGCAGCATCTTTGCCTTTACGAGACTTTATGACTCTCTTACTCATTTTCCAGAGGTTCTATCCCGTCTTTATGGCTCGGTTTAGTTCTCTTTTATAGCCCTCACTCCTTATTTCTGCCCATTGATGTGCCGTTTTTATCTTCCAGGGTTACACTTTATTCCTTTACTGGGCAAACTGGGGTCAACATCAGTTTTATTTCCGTTTTTTCGGTGTCTTGGTATTTTTCTGCCGTTCGAGTTGCCGATGGAAACCGGTCGTGGTGACAATCATCCGATTGTTCTGCGAGAACGTTCCTCCGTTCCAGCTACAGCCGCTCTGTTGTTCTTCAATGTCTTCTGCTCTTCGGCGCTCTGAGCATCGGCGCAGGGCCGCGGCGCGCACGTCTGCGCCGGCGCGCACGTCTGCGCCGGCGCCAGTGACCCCAAACGCCGGGAGCGGCGGCTCTAAGGTCATCGCCTCTATCGGTGGCCACGCCCCCTCGGTGGATCCGTGCCACGAGGAAATTCTGGACCTTTATTGATCCCACTCCAAGGCTGGCACACTCCCAGCAGCTGAGAGGCCTCTTTGAACCAGGCTGACAGAGCAGCCGGTCCACTTTTACAGGCTGTTTCCCAGGTCTGCTGAGCATGACCAGGAGGAAGACGGAACAAAGATCCTTGACTGATCCGAGTGTTTGCTCGGACATGTTTCACAAGCTGGACCTCTGCCGGATCAATGTTCCCTCAACTCTGACCTTCGTCTGGACTACACGCACACACGCACACACACACACACAGACGCACGCACGCACGCACGCATGCACACGCACACGGACGATAAACCGGGTGTTGTTCCCCCGTGTAACGGTGTAGCGGGTCTTTTTTTATCAGTGGCGTGCTTGCGTGCAGAGTCGTGGCTGCTGCAGGCGTCACGTTGTGTTTACGTCAGCCTCTGACCATGTGACCGCTCGGCCCGCAGACTCCAGCACGCAATAGGGGGCACGTGAATCTTCCTCTCTTCTCTTTCTCCCCTCTCTTTTTCTCCTCTCATCTCTTTTTCTCCTCTCTTTTTCACCCACCGCTCTCCTTTTTTCCCCTCCACCCGTTCTTTCCTCTCCAGTCTTCCACCTCCCCCTCTTTTCCCCTCTTTTCCTCTCTTTAGTCCTACTTTGACTCCATCCTTCCTTCTTCCACTGAAAGTGCTGCTCTAGCTCCACCTGCTGGCGAGCTGCTGTACTGATTTTATATTCTTAAACAAGCTGAATTCTGCGCCTTTATCGCCGTCACGTGATGTTTGCCCATAACTAGCACGTCCAGGTGTGCCAACATCATTTTAGGTGTTTATTTTCCTCTTCAGTATCCCGTATTTTTTCACATCAGTTGGTTTTAACCGGTCTGTTACCGGATCCAAACGTGCCGTTGATCCATCCTCTGGTCGGTTTCTGCTCCAGGACCCATCAGCAGCATCCTGGTGAACAGGTTCGGCAGCCGGCCCATCATCATATTTGGCGGTTGCCTGGCGGGATCAGGCCTGGTCGCCGCCTCCTTCTGCAACACTGTGGAGCAGCTGTACTTCTTCATCGGCGTCGTGGGAGGTGAGTGATCCAGCTGCTGGGTTCCAGACCCGTCGGAGAACCTTCTGTGACGGAGCTGTCACCGTTAGGAACTTCTGGAGATAGTCGTGATTGAAGAACATATGGTCTAATCTTTATTTTTATGTATGTATACTTATTTATATAGACCGTTTACTGACTGGTGGAACATCCAATAATAGTCGGGTGTGTTGCTGTTAGCGCTTCTGACTGGTGCTTTTTTAGGGTCAATGTTCCAGACGTCTCCTCCAGGTTCCTGGGCTCCTTTAGCGTTAGCATCAACACCAGAATGGAGCCACAGAGGAGCCGTGGAACCAGAACCTCCCCTTCCTCCATGTTGCTGTTAGCCTAGCATAGCATGTTATCCTAGCCATAGCATATGATCCTAGCGTAGCATTTTATCGTACAGCCTGTTATACTAGCCTTAGCCTTAGCCTTAGCATATTGCCCTAGCCATTGCTCACTGCTGAGTTGTTTAAGATGAGTAGTAGACATGTGGCGTGAAACTCAGAAAAGTAGTTATTTTATGCATCTTTGTGGATAAAAAGAAATAATTGGCGATAATATCAAATATAAAAAAGTTGCAATTGACAATTATCTGTAATATTTGTAACACCCGTGACATCACTTCCTGTAGTCGTGTTAGAAACGAAGGACTGAAACTCCTCGTTCCTGATGTAAATCCTTGTCCTGTCCAGGTTTGGGACTAGCCTTTAACTTGAATCCGGCCCTCACCATGATCGGCAAGTACTTCTACAAGCGCCGGCCCATCGCCAACGGCATCGCCATGGCGGGCAGCCCCGTCTTCCTGTCCACGCTGGCCCCTCTCAACTCCTGGCTCTACGACGCCTTCGGCTGGCGGGGCAGCTTCCTCATCCTGGGCGGACTCCTGCTCAACTGCTGCGTGGCGGGATCCCTCATGCGCCCCATCGGGCCCAAAGCGCCGCCGCCGAAGGCCGAGGCGGAGAACGGCGAGGGGAAAGCGGAGGCTGGGCCCCAGGCACCGCCCAAGAAGACGGTCCTGCAGACCATCAACACCTTCATCGATCTGACCCTCTTCAAGCACCGCGGCTTCCTGCTCTACCTGAGCGGCAACGTCATCATGTTCTTCGGCCTCTTCGCGCCGCTCGTCTTCCTCTCCAACTACGCCAAGAGCAAAGACATCAGCAAAGAGAAGGCCGCCCTCCTCCTGTCCATCCTGGCCTTCGTCGACATGTTTGCGCGGCCCTCTATGGGCATGCTGGCCAACACCAAGTGGGTCCGGCCCAGGATCCAGTACTTCTTTGCGGCCGCCATCCTGTACAACGGCGTGTGCCACGTCCTGGCCCCGCTGTCGCACAACTACACCGGATTCGTGGTCTACGCCATCTTCTTCGGCTTCGCCTTCGGCTGGCTGAGCTCCGTCCTCTTCGAGACGCTGATGGACCTGGTGGGAGCCACGCGCTTCTCCTCGGCCGTGGGTTTGGTCACCATCGTGGAATGTGCCCCGGTTCTGTTGGGCCCCCCATTGACAGGTAAGACCGCCTGAGCCAGGGGTGGGCAGTTATTTAGCCTGAAGGGCCACAGTGGGGGTCAGATCTGGATAAACGGGCCGGTCAGGTGGTGCAGGAAGCTAACCGCCCAAATGAGGATCAGAGGTTATCTTAAAATCAGACTTAACAGAGAAATTATTTCAAAGAGCCTGTAAGTCAGTAAAGCTAGAGATGGATAATGAAGCTACAAAACAGGTGTTTTGTATGCTAGGTGCATGCGGGGTCCAAACCTATTTTGCCATTTGGCTTTTGTGAAGGCTCTGCAGGCCGCATTAAATATGTCATCGGCCCCCCTGTGGCCCCCGGGCCTCAGTTTGCCCACCTCTGACCAAACAGGAAATGGTCCAACTTTGTGTCTAACCTGTCAGTTTTGGGTCTTCACTGGTCTAGAATCTTCAGGTAACATTAAAACCAGTTTGGTGCTGGGAATACTAAGGGCGGAGCCAGTACTCCGAGCCCAGAGTCACAGTGTACTCACAACTTGATAAGAGTCATATCTTCAGATTTCTACACGCTCCACCAACACGGTGGAGGTGTGTATTACATGTGTGACTAGCGCGTCAGCCATGGAACGTCTGACCGACTGCTGTCGTCTGCACCTGCAGGGAGCTTCTACAACTATTGATCACCACTACGACTACACCTACATCTCCTCTGGCATCATCCTCATGGTCGGAAGCGTCGTCCTCTTCATTGGCATGAGCATCAATTACCGTCTGCTGGAGCGTGAGAAGAAGGAAGGGGAGAAAAGAGAGGGGGAGGAGCCTAAAGAAGAGTGCGCCGCCATGCTAGCTCCTCCCTCGCCATCCAAAGCTAGCGAGGATGCCGAAGAGGACAACCCCTCCGCCGCCGTCACGATGGATGAGGTAGCCCGGATGGATGAGGACACGGTGTAGGAACTGGAAAACATTTGGCAAAGCACACACACACACACACACACACACACACACACACACACACACACACACACACACACACACGGTCGTCTATAGAGAAGCCATAGAAACACTCGTAAGCTGAGTCCTGCTGCGTTTACGTCACAGAGCAGCTTTCACTTCAGACCGGGGTTCTGGTTCTGGTTCCAACGTGCCTTTTTGGTAAAGTCCAGGACCCAAACACACACGCACACACACACACACACACAGCACACACACACACACACACACACACACACACACATGCACACACACAGTAGACAGAGACTGTAGAAGCACACACCTTTGCTAACTTCCTCTCAGGGTCGTGAACCACAGTTTGCTTCACACACACATCTTTTCAGAGGCGGTTCCTGCCGTTCGCGGGTTAGTCCACCTCAGAGGATCAGGTCTGGGACCAACACAGCGCATCAAGAAGACCTTTTTCTTTCTAACCTGAACACTTGTTACATGTTTAACACTAATTTGAGGACATGAAGCAAGAGGAAAAAGAAAAATGCAGCCGTGGGCCAGCAGGGGGCGGTATTCAGACATTTCATAGGAAAGAGCGCAGCGAGGAGGTCAGAGCACAGATTCCCCCAGAGACTCCAGTCTCAGCATCTCACCTTCATCATGGACCACGGGAGCGGTGACTGGAGCTCTGAGGCCCGCGGTTGCCACCAGAGTTGCTGCTCCGTCGGCCGGCCAACCGCATCCGCTCGCAGAGGCTGGCTGATGGAGAGGCAGGCGACTGACCTCCGCTGACCTTTAGGGGGAACCGGGTCAGCCTGATCAAAGATGAAAGTCAGCGGCAGTGAGGGGAATAAGTGCAGGAAGGTCATTTTTCTTTTTCGCTCTGCAGTTTTTCTGTCATTCTTGGGAACGATTGGGTAGTGATTCTGGCTGGAAGCAGCCGGAAACGCAGAACGTGATGAGGACGGCGTAGGTCCGTAGGTCCGTAGGTCCGTTGGTCCGTAGGTCCGTTGGTCCGTTGGTCCGTAGGTCCGTAGGTCCGTAGGTCCGTAGGTCCGTAGGTCCGTAGGTCCGTTGGTCCGTTGGTCCGTAGGTCCGTAGGTCCGTTGGTCCGTAGGTCCGTAGGTCCGTAGGTCCGTAGGTCCGTTGGTCCGTAGGTCCGTAGGTCCGTTGGTCCGTTGGTCCGTTGGTCCGTAGGTCCGTTGGTCCGTTGGTCCGTAGGTCCGTTGGTCCGTAGGTCCGTAGGTCCGTTGGTCCGTAGGTCCGTAGGTCCGTAGGTCCGTTGGTCCGTAGGTCCGTAGGTCCGTTGGTCCGTAGGTACAGGCCGTGAATGACGAAGGGTTATACAGCCACTTTTAGGAAGCGGAGTTAATCTTTTCAATGCAGTGTTTGGAGAGCGGTCGCGTACAAAAAATATGATAAAAGTGTAAAATAATGTTTAAGTTACAAAATGTCACAAAAAGGGGCCAAAATGAAAATATAATACCGAAATTTGACTTCAATGACTTGTAATTTTGAGCCCAGGTTCATCTTTCGGGCAATGTTGTTTTCTTTTTTTTTTTAAAGTCCAACAATTTTCATGGCGATTTTTCAATCTGCGGATTGTTGGACAGAAGTTTTGTCTCCCTTCTCTGGTCCTGGGAGGAATCCCAGTCTCCACTGGGACCACTGGGAACTGTTGCTGTGGAGGAGCTGTTGACCGCCAGGTGTGTGTGGGCGGAGGTGTTTCACACAGGTGAACGACTGGACGATGCTTTCATCGTAACACTACTATGTTTTATTACCGATGTTTTTAAAGATGGTACTCATTGTTTTCAAGTCAGACTTGTATTGAGCTGAGAAATGGCGACTTTTGGTCAATGTTCTGTTCTTTCGTGTCACGTTTTCATGAGTGTGTGAGAATGAATAAATAGCCGCATTTTAAAAGAAATCCTGGGTTGTTTCTTCTGCCAGACAAAAGCAAAAGTATTAAAATAAACATTCTATTCTATTCTAAAACCCGCGCCAACGCGCAGCGACGGCTGTGGTCACGTGACTGCAAAGGTTCCACTGCGCATGCGCCCACCGGTGTAAATAAGGAAGTGACCGGCGTCCGTTGTGACGGGGACCAAAGTTTCCACAAAAGATGAAGTTTTGGGCGACTGACTCGGGAAAAACAGCCACGGATGAACTCCGGGAAAGGGTGGCGGCTGTTTCAGCCCTGACTTTCAAACTCCAGCGGTGGAAGAATCGGAGTTATTATCTGTGTTGAGCAACTTTATTTCATTTCATTCTTTTGTCCTTAAACAGGAAGCAACAGATCCGATTGACCGAGAAGGCGAGAGAAGATATTTGTTTGTGGGTTCCCTCCATCCCTCCATCCCCCCATCCCTCCATCCCTCCATCCCCCCATCCCCCCATCCCTCCATCCCTCCATCCCCCCATCGCTCCAACCATCCTCCTCCTCCCTCCATGTACCGTCTTCTCACAGCAGACACCTGACCTCCGTCCTCCCACAGAGTCTCCGAGAGGAGAAACAACACTTTCCCGTTTCCAGAAGACTAACTTGGGATCGACCGCCGTTTCTTCCCACATCTGAGGCAGTTCTGAGGAGAAGTAAAGGCCTTTCTTCATCTCTCCGACGCCTGCTGTGTTTACCAGAGCTCGGGCCTTCAGGCCACAGCAGCCGCCCGGAAGCGTCAGAAACGGCTTTAAGAGCTCGTGAAAATGCACATTCTGTTTTTTTGCGTCGTATCTATTCGTGCATGTTTTATACTTTTTTTTG
>CAAE01005507.1:18494-36850 GCA_000180735.1 Tetraodon nigroviridis | reverse complement strand
AGGAGAGGGAACATTAATGAAGATCTGAGGGAACAGAGATGAAGATCTGAGGGAACATTAATGAAAATCTGAGGGAACATTAATGAAAATCTGAGGGAACAGAGATGAAGATCTGAGGGAACAGAGACGAGGTCCTGTTGCTCCTCAGAAACAACAACCGGACGCGACCAACAAAGACGATGAAATACCGCTCTTCAGGATCTTGACGGCCACCCTAATGAGGTTCTTCCAGCGGCCCCTGTAGACACGAGCGAAGCAGCCGCTGCCCAGCTCCTCCTCCAGCTCGAACTCCTTCTTCGGCAGCTCCCACCCGATGGTGGGAAAAGGCAGCAGCGCCGGCGTGCTGAGTGTGTTCTGAGGGAGGAAGCGGTGGTGAGAGGTGGACCTTCAGGAGGACCTCTGGACTGGGAACAGAAGCAGCCTGACTCACCCTTTTGCAGGGATTCCCCAGGGGGCCTGCGTTGTTCAGGCTGGTTTTCTGGTAGTAGTCCACCAGCTCCGCCAGTGAGCTGAAGCGACGGCCGGGTTCCACGTAGAACCTGTTCTGGTCCGTCTGGAGGACTTTATAATGCTTGACCTGGTCGCCCGACCTCACTGCACACACCCGCAGGAGGTCAGAACATGGCGTCACAAACGCTCCACGCCGCCGCCGTCTCACCTGACAGGACGTAGCCCACGTTGTCCTTCTCGCTGACCCGAATGAGAAACGCCCCCTCGCTGTTCTCCGGCGCCAGCAGGTGGCTCTGGGCCTGAAGGCGGTTCAGCGTCCCGAAAAACCATCTGAACGGAACAGAAACCAGAGCTACGGTGTGAAAAACGCTAGCTAACGTCGAAATTCCCTCTGTAATTAGCATCAGTGACGCTACGTTCTGGAACAGACGCTAATCCAAGATGTCCAGGCCAGACCCAGCTCAGAGGCTCCAGCATTCTGGGAGAAGCACCATATCAGCAAGGCTAATGCTAACAGCTAGAACAGGAGCAGCTAACAGCAGCTGGTAGAGACCTCTCTTCCTCCTCCTCCCCTCTCAACCTCTGACCCACCATCCCACCTAGCACCCACCATCAGAACGGCTCTAGAGGACCAGCCAACAGGAACACACAGGTTCCAGAAGCATTCCCTGAAGTTCCCTGAGGTTCTCCGATGTTCTCTGAGGTTCTCTGAGGTACTCTAAGGTTCTCCTTTAGCTCTCCTGGATCCTCCTGGACTGGTCTGAGGTCAGTCACAGAAGCGCTGGAGGACCCGGTGAGGAACCAGCGAAGGTTCCACAAGGCTCAGATCTCCTCAGAAGCTCAAACCTACCGTTTGTGAGGAACCAAACAGGAAGTCGGCCAGTTTGGTCTCAACTCTCGGGAAGTTTAAAAACTTCCTTAGAACTCTTTTTTTATGACTTAGACAATGATGTCCAAGCAGCTCCGATTACCAGACTGATCAGCTGTTCTGGCCCAGATCTCGAGGTGACCCAGAGGTTCCCGGGAGAACCTGCTCCCACACTCACGGCTGCGTCTGGCCGGACTCCGCCGGGGCCAGGTAGTTCCCCGGAACCAGGCCGCTGTCCAGGACGCGGCCGCTGGCGTCGATCCTCCGCACCGACCACCAGTCGTCCCTGCGGCTCAGCACCCGAAACAGGTCCCCCTCCCGGAAGGACAGGTGCTCCCCCTGCTGGGACTGGAAGGCCCACAGGGCCCTGTAGATGGAGCCGCTGTCCGGCGGCGGCTCCGCGTCCCTCCGCCCCGAACCTCCGTCGGTGCCGCCGCCGCCGGCAGGTTTGTCGGGGCCCCAGATCCGCGGACACAGCGGGCGCAGACACGGACACGCTTTCCGCACACACTGGCCCATCGGTGGCTCCGCTCGGCCGCTTCCGTCCGCGCGCACTGACGCTGCCGGCTGCACCTGTCGGACAGGTAGAGGCGCGCGGAATCCCCGGAATGTCCTCGCGGAGGAGAAGAGCGCGTGTAAAGACAGCGACTTCCTGAAACACAGCAAAGAGCTGAGCCGCGATGACGCAGACACCCGCCGGGGCCCCCGGGGGCCACCGGGGGCCCCCGGCGGAGCTCGTTACTGGAAAACGTGGATAAAAACAGAAAAAGGGACAGAGGGATTATAAAAACAAGACTTTAATACTTTCTTCTGGTTGGTCGTTGGTGGCACAAAGTGTAAAACATCTTCATCCTGATGATGGCTCAAAGTTCCCGAACCTGACGCTTAGTTTGTCCGCTGGATTTTAGGTAAACAACAAATATTCATCCATAACCTCGCCCCTTCAGGTACCTGCTGTCAAGGAAGACTTTTTATTTGCACTTCCTGAGCGGGACAGCACGCACGTAGCATGCTAAAGGCATGCTAATGGCTGTTAGCCGATCATGCTACTCATCAGCTGCAGACGGTTCAACGTTTATATGACCTGCAGACTAAAGACGGAGGAGACGGCAGCGTCTTTGGGCTAAACTGGGCTAAACTGGGCCAAACTGGGCCAAACGCCTCAGACGCCACTATGGCGACTCTGTCCACTGTAAAAAATATCCAAAAACTGATGTATGAAAAAAAGAAAGATTCTAAACAATGGAGTGACCTTTGATCTTCTTATTGCTACGTTACGTTGTTGCGATTAAGCTCATCCACGTTAGCATCAGTAGCACCGGGCCGCTGTCAGCGTACATGGCTAACACGCGGCTAGCGCGCCGTTATTGCACGTGCCCTGGCGTCGTTAGCGCTGGCTTCGAAAGTCCTTTCCACGCCTGGCGTCAAGATGCAGTGAAATATTTAGAAAAGTGTACAAAATCAAAGCAGTCTGAAAGAGCTGAGGTCCCGGTGGGCGGGGCCTGTGGCGACGCCGGGCTACACCTCGATGGTCTTGAAGTAGATGCGGGCGTAGATGGCGTCCAGCTGGCTGTGCAGGGCGTGGAAGGAGGGCCTCTTGGAGGGCTCGGCCGCCCAGCAGCCCATCATCATGCGGTAGATGTTCTGGGGGCAGCGGGTGGGACACGGCAGCCGGAACCCGGACGCCAGCAGGTCCAGAACCTCCTTGTTGTTCTTTCCTGCAGACAGGAAGGGAGCGTGAGGCCTGCTGTTCCAGCCGGCGCCGGGCTGGTTTCTACCTTCGTAAGGCATTTTGCCGCGTGACATCATCTCGTAGAGCAGAACCCCGAAGGACCAGACGTCCGACTTGACGGAGAACCGCTGGTGAATGGCGGCTTCCGGCGCCGTCCACCTGACGGGGATCTTGGTGTTGCGGCTAGCCGTGTACACGCTGTCCTGCAGAGACACGGTTAGCGCTCAGGGTTAGCCTGGACCCGCTCAAGGGTTCCTCCTGTTAAAGGGACCCTTTCCTGACCTCAGAGACTCCGAGCTAACGAAACCAACAGGGTGCCGCGGGCCAACATGAGTCGCCCGCCGGCCTGTTCTAAAAATAGCCCAAACAGCGCCGCCTACCGGCCAGCTGCCTCCGCTCTTGTTTAAATCACTTTTCATCACTTACACGTAAACTGGAAATGGCGATATATTAAAAAAATAACATGTTTAATAGAAATGAACTATGACCTAGTAAAGTTCAAAGGTCAGTAAGATGGCCGAAAAAAAGAAGAGCACTCCGAGGCTGACGGGACCAGCCGGGGCGGTCGCCATGGAGAACCTGAACGCGAGTTTGCCCGATCTGTCCCAGAGGCGGGACAGGAGTCGAAGACGCCGGATCTCCCGGACGCACCTTAATGATGCGAGCCAGACCGAAGTCGGCCACCTTGCAGACCAGATCTTCTCCCACCAGGATGTTCCTGGCGGCCAGGTCCCTGTGCACGATGTTCCTGTCCTCCAGGTAGGCCATCCCCTCGGCGATCTGGCTGCCCATGTAGATCAGGTGAGCCGACGTCAGCACCTGGCCTTCAGCCGCTGAACACGAACACACACACACACACACACACACACACACACACACGGGTCTCATGTTAGTCCTAATGTCCACAGGAACCAGGTCTGGTCCATCTGGTGGTTGTTGTCAGTGGCCTCTGCTTCAATCCTTCTAAGCTCTGGTAGAGATGGTTGAGATACATATATCAGAGGAACCATCAGAGGAACCACCAGAGGAACCACCAGGTGACCCTTCAGAGGAACCACCAGGGGATCGTTCAGAGGAACCATCAGAGGAACCAGCAGGTGACCCTTCAGAGGAACCATCAGAGGAACCACCAGGGGATCGTTCAGAGGAACCATCAGAGGAACCACCAGGTGACCCTTCAGAGGAACCATCAGAGGAACCACCAGGTGACCCTTCAGAGGAACCATCAGAGGAACCAGCAGGTGAATCTCTCTGCTGAGCAGCATTCCTCCATCAGACTTCTGGGATTTACATTCCAGAGCTGAAGTTGTTCCTGTTGGGAAACTTTTCATATTTAATAGGCAGCAGTCAGCTGGTGTGAGGATTATGGTGGCATTACCAATCTGTGTGTGTGTGTGTGTGTGTGTGTGTGTATGTGTGTGTGTGTGCGGGCACCCACAGGCCAGGTAGGCCTTGAGGCTCCCTTTGGTCATGAGCTCGGTGACGATGTAGACGGGCTCTCCTCTGGAGCACATGGCCAGGAGCTGGATCAGCTTGGGGTGGTGGAGGCTCTTCAGGGCCTGGACCTCCTTCACAAACTCGTCCTGCTTCGTGTCCTCTGGGGGACAGAGCGGGGACAACAGCGTCAAACGGTCCTTTCATCCTCCTGTTCACCTCGAGGGGGCGGAGCTTATCCCAGAGCGCGTCGGCCCGGGATGCCCCGCCCCCAGCTGTCTGAGCCAATCGGGCCGGGCCTACCTTGCTTCAGGGTTTTGATGGCCACCCTCCTGTTCTCGGTGCTCCACAGGGCCTCCCACACCTCCCCGAAGTGGCCCTCTCCCAGCTTCCTCAGGAGGCGGAACTCCTCGCGGGGCCGCTCCCACGGCTCCATGTCGAAGAGTTCCCGCTGCAGACAGAGCAGAGACGGCGTCAGCGGCGCTAGCGGCGTTAGCGGCGCGGCGGGACGACCCACCTCGTGGGTTCAGGAAGAACAAAGAATCAGACTTTCTTCATGTTTAGAACACGTTTATTTCCAGAGAGAATCAGGCTGGATCACACGCCTTCCATTGGTCACATGATCAGATGATCCATAAACACAAGAATAAATACGAACAGATGAATAAATATGAACAGATCACATGATTAATCACTGAAATGACTGGACAGATGGGTGAAAAAAAAAACTTCACAAAAAAAACCAGCCTCTCACACACAAAGGTCAGAGGTCAGGAGGTCCTGCTCAGGCAGAAGGTCAGGTTTATTGCTGTTTTCTGTGTGTGTGTGTGTGTGTGTGTGTGTGTGTGTGTGTGTGTGTGTTAGGTTAGGTGGCCACGTTCATCACACTTTCTCCGCTGTTGCGTCGCCGCGGTCACAGACAGGAGCTCAGAGAGCTGCGCGCTAACTACAGCGCTAACACATAAAGGGACGTTAACTACGGCAATAACACGCAGACGGGCTGTTAGCTACAGCGCTAACACATAAAGGGATGTTAACTACGGCAATAACACGCAGACGGGCTGTTAGCTACAGCGCTAACAAGCAGAGGGCGTCTGACTACAGCACTAATGGACAGACGAGTGTTAATTACAGCGCTAACGTGCAGACAGGTTGTTAACTACAGCGATAACGCAGATGCGCTAACGAGCAGACAAACGCTAACTAAATCACTGACACGTATAAAGCCGCTAAGTACGAGCTAACGCGAGATGGGCCCTAGCGAGCGGATGGGCCCCAACCACAGCGCTAACATGTAGAATAGCGCCTGTGCTAAAGGAGGCGCCGCGGCGGTCCAGATGTGAAAAAACCAGGCGGGAGTGTGACGGGGTCAAACTGGACTGGGAACGTTGGGCAGCGAAGCTCCGGATCAGAGCATCTAAACGAGCAGCTGATCCCAGGTCAGCCAGCAGCTGCGGTTCCACCGTCAGGTCAAAGGTCAGGAACCTAACCGCGGCGCACAGCTCCGGTTCTGCTTCCTTCTGACCAAGAGTGACTTTTGAAGGTTTTAACGATTGAAACGAAACGATTTGGCGGGCTAACGAAACCATCCCGTCAGTCTGAGCGGCTGCTCACGTTGTAGCGTCGAACACGTCCGCTGGTTGCCTGGCAACAGGGTTACATTCCCATCATGGTTCAATATTGGCACGTTTCCTGAATGTAAAATCTGCTGGGGTCATGTGACCTGGGAACGCCAACCATGATTGATCTAAAGACCCAACAGTCAACCGACGGATGGATGGATGGGCGGATGGACGGATGCCCGCTGACGAGGACTGGAAAAGGTTTGATCTTAGAACTCGTGGCTCAAACTCCCGTCCGCCGGAGGGGTTAGGGTGTCGGGCGTGTTTGGCCGGCGTGTTTGGCGGCGCCCCACCTGCTGAGCACAGGGTTCCTCCAGCAGCACCCCCAGGCTGCGGTTGTTCCTCTGGTAGTAGGAGATGAGCTCGCCCAGCGTGGCGAAGGAGATCCTATCGGACACGAAGTAGGCCCCGATGGAGGAGCGCTGGATCCGGAAGTGGAACACCTTCCCCTCGCTGCGGGCTGACGGAGACAGGAAGTACCGCCGTTAGAACAGCGCAGTTCCGGTGTGCCGCCGGGTGTACTTCAAAAGGCGGCACCTCCACAGTTAAAACTGGACTTGACAATCGCCTGTGAAGACCACCGTTACCGAGAGAGGAGGCGGAGCTACGGCCCGCTCCTGGCTGTCAGTACCCACGATGCACACGTTACCATAGCGACCTGAGCAGACTGGCTCTCCGACCCGGCGTGAAGGCGCGACAGGCGCCAGCACTCACCGGAGATGGTGTACTCGTCGCTGTGGCTCTCGCTGATGCGGACCAGGAAGGAGCCATCTTTGTTCTGGGACGCCAGCAGCAGCTTCTCGGCTTTCACGCGGTTTATGTTGCCGTAGTACCACCTGCGGAGACAACAGAGGCCGCGGTGACGCCGCTTTCCTGACGACAGGTAAATGGGACGCTCACGGACCGCTCCAGCCCAAACTGGTCCCCAGTGGGTCCGGCATCCGTCCGTCTCCCTGTGGAGAATCCGGCGGAACCAGTTTGGACACCGCGGCTGTGCCAGGGACACGTTAGCGCGCTGAGTCACGCGCGTTTGTTCAGGTGGCAGAAACTGACCCGTATTGACGGAGCAGAAGAGGGCGGGGCCACGCTGCTCAGGTTTCGCTCCCGGTATCAACCGCCCACCTCACCTTCACTGTCCCGCTGAGGTCAGGTGACCTGATGATGGGGTCAGGCGCTGGCCACGTTGCTAATCAATGCTAACTGTTAGCCTCGTCTGTTTTCATCAGACTGGTGAGCGTTAGCCTTCCCAGTACAGCTACTGGTGAGGAGGTCTGCCAGCAAACCACCAGTAAGGACCCACACACAGGCTGGCACTGAGCCAGGAGCAGCTGCTGGGACCAGTATGAGGTTCCTGGGACCCACTGGGTGGAGCTGCGTTTAAGGACACGCAGAGTCAGCGCGAAATATGAGCACTCTCTGCAGGTGGATGAATAATGGAGGCGCCGACCGGAGAGACAGGACCAGAAGCTGAACAGCCCAACAGAACCGCCGCCTGACTGACTGCTTTTTGCTGCCTGTTCCTTCAGACCCTCGATCGGCATCGATTTCGTCCGCTTCTGTGACGTCAGCGCGTTTGTTACCACAACAACGCGACGTCAGACCCGCATCAGCCGTGAGCGGAACCCGCGGCTCGGCTCGGCTCGGCTCGGCTCCACTCACTTGTGCTTGGCGAACTCGTCCTGGAGCAGGGCCACGTAGTTGGCGGGCAGGAGGCCGGACTCCAGGGACCCGGTCAGCTTCTTGGCCAGCACGTAGTCGCCGCGCTTCTCCAGCACCGACAGCTTGTCGCCCTCCTTCACCGTCAGCTCGGCGTCGCTGCGGGCCTCGAAGTCGAAGAGCGCCGCGTACAGCTGCACCGGCCGCCTCTTGGGCGACGGGACGCGGATGTCCCCGGACACGGTCCGGATCTCCGCCGGCCGGGCCGCCGCCGGGTTGGCGATCACGTGGTTCTGGTTCGGGACGCTCGGGTAGCGGATATCCGGCCAAATGCAGTCCCAGAGCCGCTTCAGGCACGGCATACAGGCCCGGCAGCAACTCTCCATCCCGGGACATGAACGTGGACCCGGCGGGTCGGGGCTCTACCGGCTCGCTGGGACGCTGTCGCCGAACGCGGCCGCTCGGTCCGCCCGTGTGTGCCCTCCTCCGGCGGGGAACATTCTGCAGCGCCACGCGGGCTCCAGATTATCCGGAGGAACCGGTTTGTTCTGTCGACATCACCCTTCTGCGCCCCGCGCCTGCAGCGCGCGCAGGCCCGCGGAAAGGCGCGAGCGCGGACGAGGGTCCGCCGGAGCACCTTGAGCAAGGCACGGGAGGAGGAGGAGGAGGAGGAGGAGGAGCAGGAGGAGCAGGAGGAGCAGGAGCAGGAGGAGGACAGGCGTCTCCGCCACAGAGGACAGACGGACGAGCGGCGGACGCGGAAAGTTTGGGTTTGGCGCTCCGCACGCGCCCTGCTGCTCGCGCACCTGCGACTGCAGGGGAGGGGCCCGAATACTAATGAGGGGCGGGGCAAAGTCGTTGGAGCTATTTCAGGAACTTTTATGAGCTACACCGACAGAAATCTGGAAGTCTGTCAAAGAATTTAGATGAAACTCGCAAAAAGGCAAGAAAAAAGCAAGTTTTGGAAACACAATAACCTATAAATAGCTGTTTTGAGTCGTCTGCCGCATGTTTTTTTGTCTTCTCATCAGCTTGACTTTGAAAGAGTCCTCACAGAAATAGTAACTGAAGTGGTGAACTTTGACCCGAGGCTCTCTTTGATCCTCTCCCTAGTCCACGTCGACAAACCACCGGAGTCGGCCTCCATAGACAGCACACTGTTTTATTAGTATATTTAGCCTTGTGACGTACAGCTCAGGAGAAAACAAAGCAAAATCAAAAAACAAGCCCGTCGGTCACATTTTCACAGGAACAGGCGGTCGGCGGCGGTCGGCGTCTCCGCGGTGACCTCGCCAGCAACTCACAGAAACGGTCACCATTTTCTAAGGAACCAAAAGCCACAGGTACCGAAAAAGAGACCCACTGCTACCAAATAAACACGATAAATAGAAAAAGAACCTTTGATAGAGTTTGTGTGGTATCAAAGCGAGGGAGACGGGCCTCCAGCCGGACGGGGCCATACAAAAGTCCTTGTTTGTGTTCCTGAGGTCGTGTTTTGTTGTCTGCTAAATATACTAATAGACCCGACACGGGGGTCCGGATGGCTTATCAGTCACTGAGGGATCACATCCGTCCAGCGGGGGGGCGGACGCGGCGGCGGCTTGAACCCCCCCTCCAAAAGAAAACAATCAGCTGTTTACAGATGGCAGAGTAGCTGTTAGCGCCGCGGCGCTAAGTGGACAATGGGTGAGGATGGAGGGATGAGCAGGAGCAGCGATGGGCGTCGGGAAAATCAAACGGCAGGTATCTGTACATGTAAACATCAGACTTCCACTGAGTCAGACCACGAGGAGGTTTCACATTGGTATCGCCGTGGTCACGGAGCTCCAGCCCAGGACGTCCACCTTTGAATAGCCTGACCAAAGACAGATTAAAAAAAAAGAACGAGACTGAACGTCCTGGTCGGAGCGGCGATCAAACCTGCTAGGCATCAAGGTTTGCTTCATCGCCACGGAAACCGGCGTCAGCACGCTTTAAAGCTCCGATCACTTCAAGAAAAGTTCCCAAAGAGGCAAAAGTCCAGGCCCGCTGCTCTCTCCCTCCGGAGAGACTTGGGAAAAAAGGAAAAGAGAGAAAGAATGACGCCGATTTCCCATGATGCCGCTCAGGTGTCTGAAATGTGCTGCTAACAGCGTCCTAGCTACCCGCAGGCTAACACAGCGCTAGCTCGAAAATCATGGCGTATTGACCAGGAGGAGGAAGAGGAGGAGCTTGATTCTCATCAGATTTGACCTCCAGCAGACAGAAAAGAGAGAAATTCCACCTCTGCACGATTGTCGCTGCCATATTTTGATCAGCTGAGGGATCTTTTCCGTTTCCTGTTGCTGTAAACTGAGCTGGGCTCCAAATTCCAACCAAAGTAAAGAAGGAACGCCTCATGAAGAAGACCATCGCGTCTTCATGGTGGTAAAAAGGGCCAATGTCAGAGCTTCTTCTGAACCGTTCTTCACATTCTGAACCTTTTCTCACATCCTGAGGTCCATTCAGGCCGTTTTCCTTTCGCTTTTCCAAAACCAGAACAAACAACAACAAAGAAACAGCAGTCACATTTAAAAGGAAAAAGACAAAAGTTCACAGTCTGATGGGGAACCTCTGAGGTGGAACTTTTCAGGAGATCCTGGGAGGTGGAACTTTTGAGGGGACCCTCTGTGGCAGCTATAACCAGCCAGCTGGAGGAGGAGATGGGATGTGTTGTCAACGGCAACATCGTGAGGGGGAGAGATGTTCCAGTCAGGAAGGAAAATGATTGTACCCACACAAGAAGCCCAAGAGGCATCCAAGAATCAGTCACATGATGGGGAAGCTCCGCCCCCACATGGCTGCTGTGACATCATCATCATCATCATCATCATCATCCTCCTCAGCTGTTTTTCTTTGCATATTGTTCTTTTGTCAATCAGAGAACAGAAACAACTGTTCTTCATCCAGGAACATCAGTGGCTGAATAACTGCACACGTCTATGGAGCCTCGGTGGAACACCTCCACCTCCACCATCACCTCTACCTCCACCTCCACCTCCACCACCACCTCCACCTCCACCTCCACCATCACCTCTACCTCCACCACCACCTCCACCACCTCCACCTCCACCTCCACCTCCACCTCCTCCACCTCACTGATTATCAACTGCAGTGCTAAAGCCTACAGAACCTCTGCCTCACTTCCTCTGCCGAGACCCCTTCACCAATCACAGGGTGGAGGACCGCCACCAAGGCCACGCCCACATCTGTCCTTACGGGGCGTTTAGGCCAACGTTTGACCAGGGGAAGGTGAACTGTGGACCACAAACGTGTGCAGTGTGAAGGTTTCCCACCAGTGGGCCAGTATCAGACTGGTGAAGTACTGGTCACTGGCCTGAGCACAAAGAACTGGACGCAGAACAGGTTCTGGCCCGGAACCATCCGGTTTCTGTACTCCCATCTGACCCCTGGTCAAAAAGCTGCGAGCCCACAGACCTCTTCAACAGCACCAACAGTAACGAGGGAAGGAACGAGGAGAAGCAGGGCTGAACATCTGAGAACAGGCCGCCAAGCAGGAACCACGGTTCTCCATGGAGAACCATAGAGACCCAAAAAAACCAAGAAAGAAGACGAGACAGATTGGACAGAGGGACAAAGTAAGGTCAAGGGTGAGACCTCGGTGTTGCTTGCGTTTGGTCCGGTCAGTCAGCTCCTGGCGGGGCACTGTGGTTGGCTAACGGCCGGCTTGGTTGAGGTTTCAGGTCTATGGCAGAAGGTCCGTTTTCTATAGCAGCAACAACATGAATGTTCTTAGTTTGTAATAACAACAATAATAACAGCTTGGTCGTCTCTGAGGTCAGCAGAGAAACACGGTCACAGCCGAAAGAGGAGGAGGACGCGGAGGAGGAGGTTTAGGTCCACGGAGAAGAGGTAAAGAGTAGGTCCAACGGAGAGGAAGGCGGATGGGGGTTCAGGATCCGAACCCGCAGACATTAAATAAAGATGGACGACAGCAGGAGACCTTTGATCAATCTGATCAATCGGTTCCAGATGTTCAGCTGTGGGTGGACCTCCTGAACGCTGAGCCGAGGTCTCACCTGGGCCGGAGGTTCTCCGGTCAGAACTCCACCTTCCAAAGTTCCCACAGCGTCTCTCTGCGCACCAAAGTCTGGGAACCACCCTCTGATCGGGGCGATCAGTCCAGCGGGAACCGGCTCGCTACCGAGCGAACGCCGACACGAGTGCGAGGCGTTAGCGTCCGCGGCTTCACCTTAGCAAAACCCATCTTGGTTTAGGTCGGCCGCCAAACGCGACAGAGCTGAGGTAAAAAAGTAGGAGTGAGAGGTCGCGTCTCCGCCGAAGATCCACACGAGTGGTCAGGACCATGACACAGAAACGACGAAGGTCCGTCGTCCTCTTCATCACTCTGATGACAGGAAAGCAAGAAGACATCAGGTGATAAACAGGCGGCAAACTGGCTTCTGCGTCTGCAGGACTGGTCCGGTCTGAGGTATTTACTGGTGCTCAACATGGCGTCTTGAATGCATAAGTAGCAAGTTGCTCCCTGGGTAATCAAAGAGGGAGAGGAGGGGTGAGGAGGTGGAGAGGAGGGGTGAGGAGGTGGAGAGGAGGGGTGAGGAGGTGGAGAGGAGGGGTGAGGAGGTGGAGAGGAGGGGAAAGTGCTGCAGGACACAGAGAGCCTTATATACAAGCCGGCACAAAACACTTCCATCCTTTTTTCTCTTTTCGGGTTGATTTTCACATTTAGTGCTTTTTTTTTTTTCTTTTTTGAGTCAAACTTCTTTCTTTCATTCACAAACACCCACACATACACACGCACGCACACATGCGCACACACACACGCTCACAAGACTATGCCCCCAAAATAAAAATCTGAATAGAACCAAAAGCGCCGTGAAAGCGTCGTGTTGGGAGATGTTCATGATGGTCTCAGATCAGAGGACCTCCATCCAAACTCCTAGAGATCCGCAGAACACACACGCACACACACACACCTCCCCCTTCCTCCTCTCTCTCACTCTGACTGATTGTGAGGAGCTTCCAGAAAGTTCACAGAATCCAAAGAGGAGAATGAAGAGGCAGGAACACACAGCTGAGAGGGTGAACGTGTGTGTGTGTGTGTGTGCGTGCGTGCATGTGTGTGTTCAGTTCTGCTGCAGGATCAGGTTCTCCAGCTCGTCAGCAGAGCGCAGCAGCGAACGCCGCGGACTCCCGGTACCCGGCGATCAGCTGGCGGACGGCCGTGACCTCCGGCTGGCTGAGCTGGGTGGAGGCCCCTCCCCCTCCCGCCCCGCCGTTGCCCCGCCCCGCCAGGGCGTTACTGGTGGAGATGGAGGGAGCGGAGTTGCTCAAGTTGGCAGAGGAGAGAGATTTCATGCTGAGGTCCGTGGGGCCTGAGAGGGAGAAGAACACAGCAGATAAGGGACGTTCTCCTGAAGGTTCTACGAGAACCCCCACTGAGCGATGCTGACACTGACTGACCCTTCCGAGCTGCTGTGGAGGGGAGGATAAAAAGACAGGAAGGTACTCCTCCCATCACCTTCACACCACTCCTTAAACGCGCCTTCTCCTGCCGTCTGACCTCTGACCTTTATTCTGCTGCAGTTCCCCGCGTGGTCCGCAGGTGGCGCTAATGTGCGGGTTATGTAGGTGCATGGAAGCAAACGGCTGTAAAAAGACTACAGGTCCATTCCTACAGCCAGGGGAGCCTAAATGTTTCCCTCCGGGGTGTCTCTTTCTTTATCATCACGTTGCTGACGTCATAAATGCGCCGCGAAGCAAAGTAGCTAAAAGGCAGCATAGAAGTCAGCGGTAAGATTAGCTTTCCCTGAGCTTTGCTACCTGGTTCTGTGTCCTACCGTTGCTCTGTGCGGAGGTTCCCCCGGTCAGGGACACCGGGTGCTGCATGGTGGCGCCCAGCCCGGGGTAACCACGGTAGGTGTAGCTGATTCCAGCTCCGTTGATGTAGAGCGTGGCGTCCTGGGAGGGGAAGGCCGCTGACGCCAGGGAGTAGGCGGAGTGAGCGAGGGAGGAGGGCTCCCTCAGGGCGCCGCCGCCGCTGGAGGGCTTGTCCAGAGCGATCTGCTCGTCCTGGCACAGAAAACAAGAAGGAACGTGTCTTTTTCAAAATCAGCCCCTCAGGAGGGCTGGTGGGTGTGTGACGCGGCAGCATGAGCTCCTACGTGGTACGCTTCCAGGCGCATCCTCTTTGCGGCGTTGCGAGATTCGTTCTCGCAGGCGGCAGCCAGGGATGTTCTCGGCCATGGCGGAGGTGAGGTGAGGGGGAGTCGGACGGGTCTGCGGACAGGGGACATTTTCAGAGACAGGCGTCCAAAAACGAAACAACAGTTATGTCTTTCTGAAGAGTGAAGCGCGATGACTGTCCGCTAGGGGGCAGCAGAGTGCTTTCAGCGTTTCACCTGAAAGGTTCATCAAAATGAAGGTTGTTTTATTACAAACAAAGCAATTTAGACTTTCATTTAACCAGAAAACAGGCCAAAGATCAGTTTTCGCAAATTTAGTAGTATAAAAGGGGATTTCTTACAACGGATAAAATAAAAACAAAGCTAAAACAGAATCTTCTGTTCTGTCGCACCAAAAGCAGCGCAGCAGCAAGTGCATTCTGGGAATTGTAGGCTCTAAGGCTGATGTTGAAATGTGCGCGTACCTCCATGCCGTTCTTCTTCATGCGTCGGCAGGATTTGAGGTAGGTGCGGATGCGCTTGCGGGCACGCTCCTGGAACTCTGGGAACTGTCTGCTGCAGGATTCGATGATGGCTTGGATCTTCTCCTTGGGCTGTTTGGAGATGGGAACCATCCGATCCAGGTTCTCGTCCACAAACAGGCGCACAAACATCTGCAGGACGGACAGAAAACTCGGGAGTTCTCTCTGATCTCTGAGCGGGGGAGCCGAGAGCCTCCGAGCGGTCTCTGCTGTACTCACGTTGAAGGCTTTTAGTCTCTCCGGGTCGACCCCCTCCACGTCGTTGATCTTGTCGCTGTCATCGTGGTCGTCGTGGTCGTCGTCGTCATCGTCGGGGGCGACCTGGTTGCTGTGACGCCCCACAGACAGGTCCTCGGCGCTCAGGTCGATCTTCACGTTGTCGTAGGTGACGGCTGAACTGTACTGTGGAGACTGAAGACGGACAGACGGGCAGAGCGTTAACAGCCATGCTGTGACGCGACCACGCCGTCAGGGGCCAAAGGTCAGCTGCTTTTATGCGTCAAGCATCCTGGTTTTAGAAGCCAGGTGAGGCTGAGGCACCCGGAGGAACCTTTTCGTTGCTGTGACTGAAACAAGTATATTTCCAAGAAGGGTAAAGGAGGGTGACCAGGCGAAGGGTTAGGGTTAGGGGTAGGGTTAGGGGTAGGGTTAGGGTTAGGGTTAGGGGTAGGGTTAGTGTTGTGTCCCGGCCGATTTCAACAGCCCTTTTGGTTTGTCCCGGTTTTACACAAACCCTGTCCAAAATTCCACGTGGCTCCCATGAGTGAATGTCAAAAAGCTTTGGTTTTTATTTTAGCTTAGCTTAGCAAGTGCTGTGTACTTGCTCCGCCCATTTTACTAGCTCTGCACCAGACGCGTGCGGACAGAAGCCACCGACGGCCGCCGGAAGGATAGAAAGTGTGGGCGTGAGCAGTGGGTTGGAGACCTGCGGGTTCGCTGGCCTCCAGCCAGCAGGGGGCGCCGCACCAGAGCTGGTTTACCTCCAACCACAAGAAAGCATCAACAAAAAGGACAAGAAAAGAACCAAAGTTCTCTTCTTTCTATCTCACCTTGCCCCCATAGTCCCTGCCGTCCCGGTCCAGGCGCAGTCGGCGCCGTGCACGTGAGAGTGCGTGTTGGGAGTGTGTGCGTTGTGTGTCTGCGTGTGCGGGAGCGGCAGGCAGTGGTGCGGGGCCAGGGGCGGCTTGGCGGCCAGCGGGTACTTCCTGCGGACCTCCTCGGGCGCTCTGGGGTGCAGGGCGCCGAGCAGGGCCGCCGCCGCCGCCGACACGGTGACCGGCAGGTGGGTGGCGGAGAAGGGCAGGCGCTGAGGGGGCGGCTCGCTCAGGTTCATGGGCTGCTGGTCCTCGCAGGACGAGGAGGAGGAGGGCGTGCTGAAGTCCAGGGGGGCGGGGCCGCTGTTGCCGTTGACCACTTCGGCCTCTCGGACCACGGAGCCGTCGGTCACCGCCGAGGAGGGCGGAGTCAGGGCAGGAAGGCCGTTGCCACTGCCGCTCTCTGACGACGAGTCCTCTGAAAGCACACAAAGACGGCATGAAGAAGACGACAATCGGGATGACTGATCCAGCAACGAGAAGGAGGCGGAGCTCTGATGATCAGGTGACAGGATTTCAACTCACAACCCAAAAAAGCACTAAGCTCCGCCTTCTCTGACCACGACAAGGTCGTCTACAGCCAATCACGAAGGTTCTGAGAGATGATTGGCTGTCAAGTCACCAAGAAACAACCAATCAGAACATTTGGAACAGTCTGGGGAAGGAAGCACTTCCTCAACCAACAACACACACACACACACACACACACACACACACACACACACACACACACATCTCCCAGAACCCAAACTCCTGCATGTGATGCATTTTTCCCTTTGATATTTAGGCTAACTGGACCCTGATGACTGTAAAAGAGTTGTCACCTTCCTGGCGAGTGTGTGTGTGTGTGTGTGTGTGTGGTGGTTTGTGGTGAAGACAACCAATAATAGAACGTCCACTCATGTGGACGCCAGGAGAAAAACACACCCGGGTGTGTTTTCTGCAGGATGCTGAATCACAGAATACAGTGTAGCAGGATGCTTCACACACACACACACACACACACACACACCCAGGCACACATACATACATGAATCATGCAGAGGGGGAGGGGTGGGAGCTGGAGCACTGTAGGGGGGCAGTAAAAGAGGTCAGGAGGAGGGGTCAATGTGGGGGAAGATAAAGATGGAGGGTGGGGGAGGGGAGAGCAAGTGCAGCGCAGGGAGGAGTCCTGCATTTGGGTCCGCACCACACTGCATCCTCATCCTCATCCTCATCATCATCAGGCTCATCCTCATCATCATCCTCATCATCATCAGGCTCATCCTCATCGTCATCCTCATCATCATCAGGCTCATCCTCATCGTCATCAGGCTCATCCTCATCATCACCCTCATCAGGCTCATCATCACCATCCTCGTCACCATCTTCATCAGGCTCATGGTCATCACAGTCATCATTTTTACCACCACCACCCTTATCATCAAGATCATCATCACCACCATCATCACTGCTCTTCATCCTCACAAAGCTTTTCATCATCAGAGAGTGATAAAGATTTGAAAAGCATGAAAGACGACAACAACTGAGCTGAAATCAGCCTCTAAAGCTGCAGTGTGTGTGTGTGTGTGTGTGTTTTTTGTGTGTGCGCCAGTTGTGTCTTTCCATGATTGTGGGCGGGGTTTGTTGCGACAGCTTCAGCAGGGTTTAAGGAGCTTTGTGGGGACCGGAGGAGGAGGAGGAGGTCAAGGATTATATGGAACGTATTGTAACCTTCGTCCTGCTGAAGAAGAGTGAAATGCTGAGGCGTCACTCTTCCCTTCCCCGTGCTCGGTGCTGCCCCGAGCGGGTTCCAGGCGCTACTGCAGGTCCGCAAAACTGCACCAATTCAGATGAAATGAAAGTTTTGCAGATGAGGGCTTCCGTTGGTATGTGTCAAAATGTTCTGTCTCTCTCTCTCTCTCTCACACACACACACACACACACACACAGATGCTAAAGCAACAACAATGGTGCCTTTTAAAATTCTCCAGCTGCCTGTCAACAATTAAGAGCTCTGAATCGATTTCTCTGTCATTAGCAATGAGAATGTGTGTGTGTGTGTGTGTTTGTGTCTGTTTGTGTGTGTGTGTGTGTGTGGTGGGGGGGAGGTGCAGCGCTGCACCATAATGGAAGTCATGATATTGAACAATATCTGAGACAAAAGGGAAAAGAGAGGTGGAAGGAAACAGAAGAGAAGTGGAAGAAGGCAAAGAGGCTGAGAAGTCAAAAAGTGGGTTGATGGAGGGATGGAGAGAGCTCTAATGGCTTTCCTCCCCTCTCCTTTCATTTCCAGTTTGATTTCACAGTGACAGCTGGAGGCTTTCCTCCTCCTCCTCCTCCTCCTCCTCCTCCTCCTCCTCCTCCTCCTCAGAGGAGCTAACCTGTGCAAGGGCGCTAACAGATGCTAATTCCATCACTCCCCCTCCTCTCTTCCCCTTGTTCTCCCAGGGGAGGAGGAGGCACGGGAGGAGCCATTGGGAAGGAGAGGAGGGGTGGAGGTGTGTGTCCGGGCGGGGCGCTGGGATTAGGATGGATTTCCTGGCTAAGATGCAGCACGAGCCTCCTGTTAGCTGCCTGCAGCAACAGCAGGGCGTGGGACGCATGTGACCACGCCCCGGGCAAGGCATCGTCATAGCAACCACCCGCCTCGGACACAAAAATGATGGATGGTCGAACGGGTGGACGGACAGACCGACGGATGGATGGACAGGTGATGGATGAACAAATGATGGATGGATGGATGGATGGATGGATATTTACCGACTTATTTATTTGGTGCCTTTTTCCCCCCAAAACCGAACCAGAGATAAGC
>CAAE01005507.1:8380-18444 GCA_000180735.1 Tetraodon nigroviridis | reverse complement strand
TTTAGGCCAACGTTTGACCAGGGGAAGGTGAACTGTGGACCACAAACGTGTGCAGTGTGAAGGTTTCCCACCAGTGGGCCAGTATCAGACTGGTGAAGTACTGGTCACTGGCCTGAGCACAAAGAACTGGACGCAGAACAGGTTCTGGCCCGGAACCATCCGGTTTCTGTACTCCCATCTGACCCCTGGTCAAAAAGCTGCGAGCCCACAGACCTCTTCAACAGCACCAACAGTAACGAGGGAAGGAACGAGGAGAAGCAGGGCTGAACATCTGAGAACAGGCCGCCAAGCAGGAACCACGGTTCTCCATGGAGAACCATAGAGACCCAAAAGGACCAAGAAAGAAGACGAGACAGATTGGACAGAGGGACAAAGTAAGGTCAAGGGTGAGACCTCGGTGTTGCTTGCGTTTGGTCCGGTCAGTCAGCTCCTGGCGGGGCACTGTGGTTGGCTAACGGCCGGCTTGGTTGAGGTTTCAGGTCTATGGCAGAAGGTCCGTTTTCTATAGCAGCAACAACATGAATGTTCTTAGTTTGTAATAACAACAATAATAACAGCTTGGTCGTCTCTGAGGTCAGCAGAGAAACACGGTCACAGCCGAAAGAGGAGGAGGAGGAGGAGGAGGTTTAGGTCCACGGAGAAGAGGTAAAGAGTAGGTCCAACGGAGAGGAAGGCGGATGGGGGTTCAGGATCCGAACCCGCAGACATTAAATAAAGATGGACGACAGCAGGAGACCTTTGATCAATCTGATCAATCGGTTCCAGATGTTCAGCTGTGGGTGGACCTCCTGAACGCTGAGCCGAGGTCTCACCTGGGCCGGAGGTTCTCCGGTCAGAACTCCACCTTCCAAAGTTCCCACAGCGTCTCTCTGCGCACCAAAGTCTGGGAACCACCCTCTGATCGGGGCGATCAGTCCAGCGGGCGGGAACCGGCTCGCTACCGAGCGAACGCCGACACGAGTGCGAGGCGTTAGCGTCCGCGGCTTCACCTTAGCAAAACCCATCTTGGTTTAGGTCGGCCGCCAAACGCGACAGAGCTGAGGTAAAAAAGTAGGAGTGAGAGGTCGCGTCTCCGCCGAAGATCCACACGAGTGGTCAGGACCATGACACAGAAACGACGAAGGTCCGTCGTCCTCTTCATCACTCTGATGACAGGAAAGCAAGAAGACATCAGGTGATAAACAGGCGGCAAACTGGCTTCTGCGTCTGCAGGACTGGTCCGGTCTGAGGTATTTACTGGTGCTCAACATGGCGTCTTGAATGCATAAGTAGCAAGTTGCTCCCTGGGTAATCAAAGAGGGAGAGGAGGGGTGAGGAGGTGGAGAGGAGGGGTGAGGAGGTGGAGAGGAGGGGTGAGGAGGTGGAGAGGAGGTGGAGGGGCGGAGGTGGGGCGGAGGGGAAAGTGCTGCAGGACACAGAGAGCCTTATTTACAAGCCGGCACAAAACACTTCCATCCTTTTTTCTCTTTTCGGGTTGATTTTCACATTTAGTGCTTTTTTTTTTTCTTTTTTGAGTCAAACTTCTTTCTTTCATTCACAAACACCCACACATACACACGCACGCACACATGCGCACACACACACGCTCACAAGACTATGCCCCAAAATAAAAATCTGAATAGAACCAAAAGCGCCGTGAAAGCGTCGTGTTGGGAGATGTTCATGATGGTCTCAGATCAGAGGACCTCCATCCAAACTCCTAGAGATCCGCAGAACACACACGCACACACACACACACCTCCCCCTTCCTCCTCTTTCTCACTCTGACTGATTGTGAGGAGCTTCCAGAAAGTTCACAGAATCCAAAGAGGAGAATGAAGAGGCAGGAACACACAGCTGAGAGGGTGAACGTGTGTGTGTGTGTGTGTGTGTGTGTGTGTGTGTGTGTGCGTGCGTGTGTGTGTGTTCAGTTCTGCTGCAGGATCAGGTTCTCCAGCTCGTCAGCAGAGCGCAGCAGGAACGCCGCGGACTCCCGGTACCCGGCGATCAGCTGGCGGACGGCCGTGACCTCCGGCTGGCTGAGCTGGGTGGAGGCCCCTCCCCCTCCCGCCCCGCCGTTGCCCCGCCCCGCCAGGGCGTTACTGGTGGAGATGGAGGGAGCGGAGTTGCTCAAGTTGGCAGAGGAGAGAGATTTCATGCTGAGGTCCGTGGGGCCTGAGAGGGAGAAGAACACAGCAGATAAGGGACGTTCTCCTGAAGGTTCTACGAGAACCCCCACTGAGCGACGCTGACACTGACTGACCCTTCCGAGCTGCTGTGGAGGGGAGGATAAAAAGACAGGAAGGTACTCCTCCCATCACCTTCACCCCACTCCTTAAACGCGCCTTCTCCTGCCGTCTGACCTCTGACCTTTATTCTGCTGCAGTTCCCCGCGTGGTCCGCAGGTGGCGCTAATGTGCGGGTTATGTAGGTGCATGGAAGCAAACGGCTGTAAAAAGACTACAGGTCCATTCCTACAGCCAGGGGAGCCTAAATGTTTCCCTCCGGGGTGTCTCTTTCTTTATCATCACGTTGCTGACGTCATAAATGCGCCGCGAAGCAAAGTAGCTAAAAGGCAGCATAGAAGTCAGCGGTAAGATTAGCTTTCCCTGAGCTTGCCACCTGGTTCTGTGTCCTACCGTTGCTCTGTGCGGAGGTTCCCCCGGTCAGGGACACCGGGTGCTGCATGGTGGCGCCCAGCCCGGGGTAACCACGGTAGGTGTAGCTGATTCCAGCTCCGTTGATGTAGAGCGTGGCGTCCTGGGAGGGGAAGGCCGCTGACGCCAGGGAGTAGGCGGAGTGAGCGAGGGAGGAGGGCTCCCTCAGGGCGCCGCCGCCGCTGGAGGGCTTGTCCAGAGCGATCTGCTCGTCCTGGCACAGAAAACAAGAAGGAAAGTGTCTTTTTCAAAATCAGCCCCTCAGGAGGGCTGGTGGGTGTGTGACGGGCAGCATGAGCTCCTACGTGGTACGCTTCCAGGCGCATCCTCTTTGCGGCGTTGCGAGATTCGTTCTCGCAGGCGGCAGCCAGGATGTTCTCGGCCATGGCGGAGGTGAGGTGAGGGGGAGTCGGACGGGTCTGCGGACAGGGGACATTTTCAGAGACAGGCGTCCAAAAACGAAACAACAGTTATGTCTTTCTGAAGAGTGAAGCGCGATGACTGTCCGCTAGGGGGCAGCAGAGTGCTTTCAGCGTTTCACCTGAAAGGTTCATCAAAATGATGGTTGTTTTATCTACAAACAAAGCAATTTAGACTTTCATTTAACCAGAAAACAGGCCAAAGATCAGTTTTCGCAAATTTAGTAGTATAAAAGGGGATTTCTTACAACGGATAAAATAAAAACAAAGCTAAAACAGAATCTTCTGTTCTGTCGCACCAAAAGCAGCGCAGCAGCAAGTGCATTCTGGGAATTGTAGGCTCTAAGGCTGATGTTGAAATGTGCGCGTACCTCCATGCCGTTCTTCTTCATGCGTCGGCAGGATTTGAGGTAGGTGCGGATGCGCTTGCGGGCACGCTCCTGGAACTCTGGGAACTGTCTGCTGCAGGATTCGATGATGGCTTGGATCTTCTCCTTGGGCTGTTTGGAGATGGGAACCATCCGATCCAGGTTCTCGTCCACAAACAGGCGCACAAACATCTGCAGGACGGACAGAAAACTCGGAGTTCTCTCTGATCTCTGAGCGGGGGAGCCGAGAGCCTCCGAGCGGCTCCGCTGGACTCACGTTGAAGGCTTTTAGTCTCTCCGGGTCGACCCCCTCCACGTCGTTGATCTTGTCGCTGTCATCGTGGTCGTCGTGGTCGTCGTCGTCATCGTCGGGGGCGACCTGGTTGCTGTGACGCCCCACAGACAGGTCCTCGGCGCTCAGGTCGATCTTCACGTTGTCGTAGGTGACGGCTGAACTGTACTGTGGAGACTGAAGACGGACAGACGGGCAGAGCGTTAACAGTCATGCTGCTGACGCGACCACAAGGGTGACCAGGCGAAGGGTTAGGGTTAGGGGTAGGGGTAGGGTTTAGGGTTGTGTCCCGGCCGATTTCAACAGCCCTTTTGGTTTGTCCCGGTTTTACACAAACCCTGTCCAAAATTCCACGTGGCTCCCATGAGTGAATGTCAAAAAGCTTTGGTTTTTATTTTAGCTTAGCTTAGCAAGTGCTGTGTACTTGCTCCGCCCATTTTACTAGCTCTGCACCAGACGCGTGCGGACAGAAGCCACCGACGGCCGCCGGAAGGATAGAAAGTGTGGGCGTGAGCAGTGGGTTGGAGACCTGCGGGTTCGCTGGCCTCCAGCCAGCAGGGGGCGCCGCACCAGAGCTGGTTTACCTCCAACCACAAGAAAGCATCAACAAAAAGGACAAGAAAAGAACCAAAGTTCTCTTCTTTCTATCTCACCTTGCCCCCATAGTCCCTGCCGTCCCGGTCCAGGCGCAGCTCGGCGCCGTGCACGTGAGAGTGCGTGTTGGGAGTGTGTGCGTTGTGTGTCTGCGTGTGCGGGAGCGGCAGGCAGTGGTGCGGGGCCAGGGGCGGCTTGGCGGCCAGCGGGTACTTCCTGCGGAGCTCCTCGGGCGCTCTGGGGTGCAGGGCGCCGAGCAGGGCCGCCGCCGCCGCCGACACGGTGACCGGCAGGTGGGTGGCGGAGAAGGGCAGGCGCTGAGGGGGCGGCTCGCTCAGGTTCATGGGCTGCTGGTCCTCGCAGGACGAGGAGGAGGAGGGCGTGCTGAAGTCCAGGGGGGCGGGGCCGCTGTTGCCGTTGACCACTTCGGCCTCTCGGACCACGGAGCCGTCGGTCACCGCCGAGGAGGGCGGAGTCAGGGCAGGAAGGCCGTTGCCACTGCCACTCTCTGACGACGAGTCCTCTGAAAGCACACAAAGACGGCGTGAAGAAGACGACAATCGGGATGACTGATCCAGCAACGAGAAGGAGGCGGAGCTCTGATGATCAGGTGACAGGATTTCAACTCACAACCCAAAAAAGCACTAAGCTCCGCCTTCTCTGACCACGACAAGGTCATCTACAGCCAATCACGAAGGTTCTGAGAGATGATTGGCTGTCACGTCACCAAGAAACAACCAATCAGAACATTTGGAAGTCTGGGGAAGGAAGCACTTCCTCAACCAACAACACACACACACACACACACACACACACACACACACACACACACATCTCCCAGAACCCAAACTCCTGCATGTGATGCATTTTTCCCTTTGATATTTAGGCTAACTGGACCCTGATGACTGTAAAAGAGTTGTCACCTTCCTGGCGAGTGTGTGTGTGTGTGTGTGTGTGTGTGTGTGTGTGTGCGTGTGTGGTGGTTTGTGGTGAAGACAACCAATAATAGAACGTCCACTCATGTGGACGCCAGGAGAAAAACACACCCGGGTGTGTTTTCTGCAGGATGCTGAATCACAGAATACAGTGTAGCAGGATGCTTCACACACACACACACACACACACACACACCCAGGCACACATACATACATGAATCATGCAGAGGGGGAGGGGTGGGAGCTGGAGCACTGTAGGGGGGCAGTAAAAGAGGTCAGGAGGAGGGGTCAATGTGGGGGAAGATAAAGATGGAGGGTGGGGGAGGGGAGAGCAAGTGCAGCGCAGGGAGGAGTCCTGCATTTGGGTCCGCACCAAACTGCATCCTCATCCTCATCAGGCTCATCCTCATCATCATCCCACACACACACACACTCCTCACAGCACCCAAACTCCCGCTTGTGTCATATTTTCCTTTGTGATATAGAGCTAACTGGGCCCCTGATAACTGTAAAAGAGTCGTCACCTTCCTGGCGAGTGTGTGTGTGTGTGTGTGTGTGTGTGTGGTTTGTGGTGAAGACAACCAATAATAGAACGTCTACTCATGTGGACGCCAGGAGAAAAACACACCCGGGTGTGTTTTCTGCAGGATGCTGAATCACAGAATACAGTGTAGCAGGATGCTTAAAAAACAAAAATAAACACACACACACCCAGGCACACATACATACATGAATCATGCAGAGGGGGAGGGGTGGGAGTTGGAGCATTGTAGGGGGGGGGTAAAAGAGGTGAGGAGGAGGGAAAAATGTGAGAGAAGATAAAGATAGAGGGGGGACCTAGACAGAGCTAGTGCAGCGCAGGGAGGAGTCCTGCATTTGGGTCCGCACCACACTGCATCCTCATCCTCATCCTCTTCATCATCAGGCTCATCCTCATCATCATCCTCATCATCATCATCAGGCTCATCCTCATCGTCATCCTCATCATCATCAGGCTCATCCTCATCATCATCAGGCTCATCCTCATCATCACCCTCATCAGGCTCATCATCACCATCCTCATCACCATCTTCATCAGGCTCATGATCATCACAGTCATCATTTTTACCACCACCACCCTTATCATCAAGATCATCATCATCACCTTCATCACTGCTCTTCATCCTCACAAAGCTTTTCATCATCAGAAAGTGATAAAGATTTGAAAAGCATGAAAGACGACAACAACTGAGCTGAAATCAGCCTCTAAAGCTGCAGTGTGTGTGTGTGTGTGTGTGTGTGTGTGTGTGTGTGTGTGTGCACCAGTTGTGTCTTTCCATGATTGTGGGCGGGGTTTGTTGCGACAGCTTCAGCAGGGTTTAAGGAGCTTTGTGGGGACCGGAGGAGGAGGAGGAGGTCAAGGATTATATGGAACGTATTGTAACCTTCGTCCTGCTGAAGAAGAGTGAAATGCTGAGGCGTCACTCTTCCCTTCCCCGTGCTCGGTGCTGCCCCGAGCGGGTTCCAGGCGCTACTGCAGGTCTGCAAAACCACCAATTCAGATGAAATGAAAGTTTGCAGATGAGGGCTTCCGTTGGTATGTGTCAAAATGTTCTGTTTTAGCACAATGAAGAGATGCAGTCTCTCTCTCTCTCTCTCTCTCACACACACACACACACACACACACACGCTAAAGCAACAATGGTGCCTTTTAAAATTCTCCAGCTGCCTGTCAACAATTAAGAGCTCTGAATCGATTTCTCTGTCATTAGCAATGAGAATGTGTGTGTGTGTTTGTGTCTGTTTGTGTGTGTGTGTGTGGTGGGGGGGAGGTGCAGAGCTGCACCATAATGGAAGTCATGATATTGAACAATATCTGAGACAAAAGGGAAAAGAGAGGTGGAAGGAAACAGAAGAGAAGTGGAAGAAGGCAAAGAGGCCGAGAAGTTAAAAAGTGGGTTGATGGAGGGATGGAGAGAGCTCTAATGGCTTTCCTCCCCTCTCCTTTCATTTCCAGTTTGATTTCACAGTGACAGCTGGAGGCTTTCCTCCTCCTCCTCCTCCACCACCTCCTCCTCCTCAGAGGAGCTAACCTGTGCAAGGGCGCTAACAGATGCTAATTCCATCACTCCCCCTCCTCTCTTCCCCTTGTTCTCCCAGGGGAGGAGGAGGCACGGGAGGAGCCATTGGGAAGGAGAGGAGGGGTGGAGGTGTGTGTCCGGGCGGGGCGCTGGGATTAGGATGGATTTCCTGGGTAAGATGCAGCACGAGCCTCCTGTTAGCTGCCTGCAGCAACAGCAGGGCGTGGGACGCATGTGACCACGCCCCGGGCAAGGCATCGTCATAGCAACCGCCCGCCTCGGACACAAAAATGATGGATGGTCGAACGGGTGGACGGACAGACCGACGGATGGATGGACAGGTGATGGATGAACGAATGATGGATGGATGGATGGATGGATGGATATTTACCGACTTATTTATTTGGTGCCTTTTTCCCCCCAAAACCGGAACCAGAGATAAGCACAGTGGCAAAAAGAAACTCCTTTTTAACAGGAAGAAACCTCGCGCAGGACCAGCCCTACAAGGAGGACCCATCCCGATGAAAGATGGCCGACTGAAGAAGAAGAAGAGGACAGGATGAAGGAAATGGATGATGAACAGAGGAACAGGCAGGCAGACAGACAGAGAGATGGCTGGACGAGCACCAACAGCGCTGAGGGATGAAGATGGCCCCAGGTTTCACCTGAGCGAAGGTCTGAGCTCCGAGGCCGGGCGGCCAGCACGGATGACGGGCCGCACGTGTGGGAAGACGCTCCGTGTTTCCACAGAGGCGGTTCCGTCTCGCCAGCGGGCCGACGCTGCCGGGCGGCGCGGCGTGCGGCAGGAGCCCCGCTGCGTCTTCCAACCATGATGATCATCAGCACCAGCCAGGAGGATAATGAGGGGCAATAATAACTGTAATCCAGACTCAGCTCTGCAGGCAGCCACAGAGCTGAGAGGATGGCACCGAGACTCTCGCTCTCTCACACACACACACACACACACACACACACACTTTCACCCGATTCCCTCCTCGCTGTCAGTCACGCCGGTCAGCGGGAGTGTTTACCATCAGTCTTTCTCCCAGACAAACACCAAATTTCACTCCTGGAGGCCCCAAAGTTGATCTAAAGACGGATGGAGGCGTTTGTGTGACGACGACACACAAACGCCCTAAACGCCCTAAATGACCCGTCAAACAGTTGTTGTAATTCTATGACTAAAAAGCTTCGGTAAAAATGATTTGTGTGGGAGCTCCTCTTAAATGTGGGCTCCTATACTTCCCCCTGGTTTGACACGGATCGCGGTCATTTCGTCATACATCACTGGAGATCCATGTGAGGTGCAAAGAATGTGCTATTAAAAAGAAAAAAAACACAGTTTAATGTCTCTACTGGAAGATGTAGTTAGCCTAACATGGTAGCACGACGCTGCTGCTGCAGCACCTTCAGAGAAAACATCTGGTCTCTGCTAAAAGTCCACAGATCGGAGCGGAAACTGCAGCTACGCTAACGCTAATTATAATCTGATGTCTTCTCTTCTTTTTATTTTTTAAACAAATGCATGTGCACACACTGGTGCCTACTGACAAAAGCTAAATTAACATCAACATAATCATTCATTCATTCATTCAGTTATTCTTCATCTCTTCCTCCTCCACCTCCCTCCGCTCAGAAGTGGTTGGTGCGCGATGGGAAATAATCCCAGGAGGGTCTCGTCGTCCAGCGGTCAGCGAGCCCCCAGTCAGTCTGTCTGTGACTACAACAGTCTCATCAAAGACTTTGGGTTTCAAAGATTTTCAAAGCTTTAACAAAGTCAGTTTAACTAACTCCGGATCTGAGTTTAAACAATATTTCCAGCATGTTTAACCAAACAAGATTGTTCCAGATGCTTTTTAAATAAAGTTAGAGGGATGTAAGAAAAAAAAAGTCACCGTGTGCGCAGTATATTTCTGATCCGATTACTTGATTGATCGCCAGGATAACCGGTAGAATACTCGATTACTAAAATACTCCAGCCCTACTCACACATGTCCAGGACACAGGAGAGGGTGTTACACGCGTCCCAGCAGGCGGCGGTGACGATGAACAGTCGCCCGTCCTCCGTTTCTGCTTCGGTCTCCAAAGGACACAAAATGAAATCACAGGTTTCTGTCTCCCATCACGCTGACAGGACGGACCGTGTGACTCCACAAACGCCGCGGCAACAGACTCATTATGTCAGTCGTTATCAAGCACGGCGTTAATCCCGCTGATGGCGATGTGAAGCTGAACGGATCAATCTGACGCTTTAATAAGGCCTAATCCTCTCCACGGAAGACCTCCTGTCACTCATACTGGACACACAGGCACAGGCATGATCTCTCTCACACACACACACACACACACACACACACACACACACGTACGTGCCTTTAGGTGACAAGTGAAACCTTGATGATCGCTGACGATCCCACAACACTGTCAAGTGTGTGTGTGTGCGTGCGCGCTGATTTTTAATGTTTTTTTGCCCGTTTCTCTTCCATTCCTCCTCCTCCTCCTGTCTCCTCCTGGTTTTCCTCTCTTTATGGCTGCGTGTTGATGAAGGACTCTGGACCTTCGACATGGAGCAGCTCCTGCTCATCTGAAACAGCTCCACGTCATCTGGATGGAGGCCCCAGGTCATCCGCCCTGAACCTTCTGCTTGGCAGCGTCAGAGATGGGCCGACCTGGTGGAGACCAGCGCTCGTCCAGATGGTCGTCTCAGAGTCCTCCAGCTCTTCTTCCTTCCACCGCTGGACTTTCTGCATCATCAGGTCT
>CAAE01004852.1:0-25112 GCA_000180735.1 Tetraodon nigroviridis | reverse complement strand
ACTAATAAGGTTGTCTGGCTGACTGTGTTTGCTTGCCAGATGTTTTCCAATGAGTTTTTTTTTTAACCTCTTAAATATGTTTAGATTGAGCCATGAACAGACAACAATTACAACTGCGGACTACTCAGAGTACAAATTAGAACTTTATTATTAAATAAGTTTTTACATTTTTTTAAGTTACAAATGTACTTTTGATACTTTTAGGCACCTTGCTTTCAATTTATTATTCTCCTGCAATTTATATACACTGATGTTCTCTTGCGCTCCAATTACGGTAGTTTTGTGGGTATTCGCATTTTTTTGTAAGTGTCCTTGAACACGACACACTCTGAGAGATAAGTGGTGCTCGCAATTTCTAATTTGTTTAATTCATTAGCGCCGGAGCGTCATTTCCACAGGTTGGAGGGCCCTCGGCTCTAAGTAAAAGAAGCTACCTCACTGTTGGCGCGCAGCCTGTATGTACAAAAATCGCTCATCTGTCCCCTCCAATATGGACGATGTCCTGAATCAATCAGTCTGGAGGAGTTCTGAATGTAATGGGGGTCAGGATCTTTAGAATACATTTAGCCATCGAGATTCACAAAAGTAGCTCACATTGTAAATGTCAGACCTTTTATGAATAACATCCGAAGGGAAGTAATAGTAAAAGCAGTCATTCCTACTCAAGGTCATGTATCTATTAAACCTTAAGCTACCCTCAAGTGTGTTCACATAATTCAGTGCTTTAAAACTGATCTTAAAAACATGCTTGTATAAAACAAATGCTCAGACGTAGAAAACCAGTTAGGTTGAGTTTATTTTTAAATGTTACACTTCACTACAATTTTATACTTCAAGTAGAATAAACCATAAAAGAATTGTGCAGCCAGCCAGAAAAGAGATATTATAAAGGCACTCAGCGATGACGCGTGAGCCGGGGAGATGAGCCAGAAATAATGGCAAACACTGTAATCTGGGAAATCCATGCAGCCTGCACATGGAATAATACAGTGGCAGATTTGCATAAATGTAGTCTGCCTGCTGCATGATATTAAGATTATAAACCACCAGTAAACTTTCAATGCCGAATTTGAAAAAAATGCCACAGAAAAACCCGAGCACCCCCGTTTAAATTTGCGCTGATAAGAGGGCCTTGAGTTTTTAGTGGTATTTGTTTGTGCACCAACATTCGAAAACAATAAAAATGACTTTTTTTATTTTATCGAATCATCTTTGGACTCAAGAACTGCTCTGTGCACTCAATAAAAATTGGAACTTTGAAAAAAAAATTGTGATTCAATGCACGTCTTCAGTGTTCATGTGTTTACAGCTGAACTGGAAAAAAGATATGAGGGCCCATAAACCAAAAAAGAGGTGGTGACCACTAAATATCAGTAAAATATCAAGGAGGAATACATTTTTCATCTTTTATAATGTTGATGTGACCCCCTCTAATTGCATCTTTCTTTTCATCCACTATTATCTGGTCCCATTTTTCTGTCTGATGTGAATAACAGAAAACTTTTAAATACATTTGCAGAGTTCTCTTTCAGGGTTTCACAGAGGTGTGAAGTTGAATAGCAGTTTTCACCTCGTCATCTTTTATATGATTTTTAAATTAGACACGCTACCAAAGCTTCCAACCTTCCTCTTCTCACTCCTACATCAATGATCCAGTGGGTTTCTCTGTCTTGAGCTCCCTTCTCCAAAAGTGTCTGATTTTAATCATTTATAGCCCCTCAGCTCATCTACCTGTGTAATCCAGGCTGCCGGGAGGGTGATCTGGGCTTGGCCCTCCATGAACCCTGCTGGGATGCTGCTCTTAATTAAACTCAGCCAAGCTGAACTGGTGCTCCTCTGACAGTTACACAGTTCAAGTTTACGCACGGGATTTTTGTCTGTCACAAATCCACGCCGGTGCCGCTGGTAGCTGACACATGTTGAACCTCTTCCTGCAATCTTACACAATCTAATTTCTATGTTAAACCTTTGCAATTTTCTTTTTGGCACTTTCTTTTCTTTTTCCCTTTTTTTTCTTTTCTTCAATGTATATACTTATTTTTGTACTATTGTATGCTTTTTGGGTCTGACTATGATCACATTGAACGAAGTCAAATATTTATCTAATATCATATCTATATGTCCTGCATATAGCAAGAAAGGATGGGTGTTGCTTCAGTGATGTGTCGTTTGTATTTACAGTATATTTATTCTAAAATATTTTACCTGCTACTTGATATTATAATTATATAGAATCTTTATGTAGGAAATCTTATTATATCTGTATTATGACTAAAAATGACAACTAAAAAAAACAATTCCATGCTTTATTTTAGAATACATTTAAAAAAGATATAACTATAGGAAACATCTGTGTATTACAATAAGTATTAGTAGTACTACAAAATAAATAAATTTGTAATGCCACTTTTTAAAATATTAAACTTTTTATTTACGCGTATTGATTTTTCCAGGAAGTCGTCTTTAACTACGTCACCTAAGCAGGAAGTTTGGTCCTTTGAGCGGCTAGTTCAACTATACCAAAGAAAAACAAGAATAAACTCTCTTCGGCTGGTAGAAGTTATGGTATGAGAAATGTTAAATGTTTTTGTTTGTAACGGCAGTTTGTTCTCCACCTTAAACTGTTTCTGGGAGAATTGAGCTCGGTTGCTAGCATGTTTCGCCAACATTCAGCGTTCGCAAGTGAACTTTCCCGGTGTGGCTAATTTCCTGCTAACTCTCAGAACAATAATATGCAATTACGATGGCGTTTAAAACCCTATTTGTGTTAAAATGTCGGCTCCATTGCTGCCTAGGAGGCTCCGATAAATAAACTGACGTAGGCTGCGCGTCGTCATGGGAGACAAGGAGCTGAGTCTAATCGACAAGAAAATAACAAGGTAAAGGTAATGTTGGATGAACATAAACATTCGAACGCATAAACGAGTGTTATTTCGTTCCCAGTTTGCTGGAGGTCGCCCTGAGCCCCGCGGTGACGTCGCTGAACCTCCACTGCAACCGCATCCCCAGGATCGAGGGCCTGGGCTCGGCCTGGCCCCTGCGCCACTTGGACCTCTCCTCCAACAGGATCGCCCAGATCCAGGGTCTGAGCACTCTGACCTCACTCAGGACTTTAAATTTATCCTGCAACCTAATAACTAAAGTTGAAGGTGAGTTTTAGCTTAGACTTAGCGGCGGGTATTGTGAATTTGTTGGTGTCTTTTAGGCAGTGATGCGGTTTAGTGGTAATAGTGTTGCGTTTTTGTGTTTCCTTCCTTCAAATCAGGTTTGGATGCTCTTGTCAACCTGTCGAGGTTGAACTTGTCCTACAATCAGATAAATAACCTCACCGGTGAGCTAAATACCAGCTAAAATAAAGTTGTTCCTTTCCCCAAAAAGCGCTAAAAATGCCTAATGTGCTGCTGCTGTTGTTGAGGCTTGCTGTATCTTCATGGACACAAGCACCAGCTGAAGCACATCAGTCTCCAAGGCAACCACCTGGATAGCATCGATCACCTTCTTCAGTGCCTGCAGGGGCTGCAAAGTTTAAGAGAGGTCACGCTGAGCCAATATGACAGCACTAACCCTGTTTGCAGGTTATCAGGTACGAACTTGAACTTTCCCACGTTATGTAGGCGCAGTATAAAACACGCATGTGAGCAAATCTTTTAATCGATAAAAAGAGCACACTGAAAGTATTCTGACTGGCTTTGCATAAGTGCATAATATGCAGGGCTTCCACTTCATTAGGTAAGTCACAGTAATATCTAGGAAACAGTAGGAGGCCATCATATAAATTTGATTCCACAAACAGTCGCACTCTGTCCAGCTCATTTACTACTAATGTGAGTGCAGTGACAAATTAAGTCGGTTGTGTAGATCTCTGGTGGCACGGTCAGGTTTTTGTAATTTGCTGTATGTCTTTTTTGCCAGGTTACCGAGAGATGGTGATGCAGTCCTTGCCACAGATCTCTGCTCTGGATGACCTGGACCGACTGGGAAATCCACCACATCAAGGTCTAGTGAGTCCCTGTGATGTACCCGGTTTGGAAGACTACGTAGACCTCCTGCTGTCCTCGGATACTAGTCACACAGAAGCGGTAATTTTTATTAACAGTTTTTATGCAGTCTTTTTGAATGATTCGGTTCTTGGTATTTCCATTTTTAAGAAACACAGAACCAGTTTTTTCCTGACTATTTTATATGATTACGTTCTCTAGCGTCACAGAAAAATTACTGTTCCTTACAATTCACCGTCAGCATGATTAGCATTTATTCTTAATACACATCATGTAAGTTGCTTTCGTTTCAACCTGTTTTTACATAATTGGAAATGATGCACTCTTGTGCTGCAGTGGCAACAAACTCCCTGTGGCCCCCTCGGTTTCTCCCATGTACAGTAAATACAAAAGATTTGTTTCATTTGCAGGTCAGAGGGGATGTACGACTCAAAAATCCCCACATCAACAACAGCAACATGCGGTCCCATTTTCTTCAGTCAAATGCCGCTGAAGCGGTTGCCAGTGCAGTTAAACGACACGAGCACCAGAGCCTGCAGCCCATTTGCTCTACTATCACCCATCCAGCAGACCGCGGTAATGAAGAACGCATCAAGAAACTGGAGCACCGGGTGTCCCAGCTAATCAAGAAGGTGCATAGCTAAGACTGTTCACAGGATTTAATCCTGTTAGATTCTTAAATGTTTTACCTGTCACATCTTCATTGATCTTTGCAAATATAGATGTTTTTTAAACTGCTCAAAAATAGCTGCTTGTAACATTCCTTGTACAAAGTTACCTTCTAAAACATCATGTGGTTGATTCATGTCTTATTTACATTTTTATACAATATTCATTTCGCACACGGGAATTTATATTAGGAACATTTGTGATTTTCTCACACAGGCCCCTGCAGATGACACATCTAGTAGCTGTACTCATGCTGTGGTGAGAGTACGAAGGGCCAAGAGGGATACGGATCGCACGTCTGAGAGTGAGGGTGACAGCGGGAAGGAAAACCGAAGACGCTCCAGGATCTATAAACATCCTCACAGCATCGCATCTAAAGTAACCTTCAAAGAAACCAAAGACCGAGGATCAGACAGGTATTTCTGTACCTGCATATATCTATTTAAAAAGCACTTAGAAGTGATGTGTGTCATTCTCCTCCAGGGTTAATGACATTGTCTACACCATCAACTTAATTAAGCACATTTTCTTTTGTAAAGTATGAACTCCAAAGGACAATTGAAAGGTTGTAGTAGTTTGCCTACATTTAAAAATAGGAACTTCATCAAGTTCAACCTGTGTTTGGCCATACTTTGGCTGGAGGGCTCTTTCTATACAATGTTAGATCTGATTTAGTACCTGTGTGTTTTTTCCCCTCTTCGTAGTGATTCAGAGAATCACAAACAGAAAAATTCAAAGGCTGCTTCTGGAGCCCAGGGAAAAGCCAGCGGTGGGCGGTGTGTGAAGGCAGCAGAACCCCCAAGAAGGGCCCCTTTCAGATCTAAAGCCCCCGCTGATGTAAAAACGAAGTCCACTGAAAATGAGGAAACCTACAGGGTACTTCAGCATGTATATTTCACCCGATAGTCTATGTTTTATCTTGAACTCAGTTCTTCATCAATTTTTTTGTTCACTGTTCCGTTATCAATACATGTGTATCTGATGCAGACCATCGTTGAAGAGCGCGACCAGGAAAAAGGGAGACGCTGGAAGGCTGAGCAGGCTGTTAAAACTCTAACAGAGGAGCTGAAATGTTTGCAGACAAAGTTCCGTGAAGAAAAAGATCTCCAGAATGTGGCACTTAACGCCTCTGAGAGGTAAGAGGAAAGGATTGATTGGTGAATAATCAACAAAACAACAAGATGGTGCAACAGCTTGAAAGTTGATATCATGATAAAGCCTCTGTGGATTTTATTTGTCTACTGTTAAATGGATTGTCATCTATTTTCTCTGAAAGCAGATCTAACCAAGTCCACCATTAAAGGCCCTGTAGCTTACCTGTAGACACTTCCTTCTTATATTTAAATCGCTTTGAATTTATTTATCTGTGATAAAATATTCCCATATGTCTCTCTATACGCCAGACAGTTGGTCTGCAAGCTGAGAGACATTGTGTGCATATGTAGGCAGAGATATTTGTTCTCCCAACTCCAACTTCATCGATAAATCTGCATAATGGGTGTAATTAAACGAGCAAGAACAAGCATATGTCAGCAGTGTATATGAATGGGTTGTAGCTGTCAGTTTGTAATGCTGCTATACACAGAGGCTACTGTTGATGGTAACATGTAATTATTCATGGTAGCAAACATGAAGGTGCTTCGCTGCAGGTGCTTTTTATTGTTTATGTATTCTTTGTTTCCTTTGAAGCAGTGGTTCTTAACCTGGTTGGAGGTATTGAACCCCACCAGTTTCATATGCCCATTTACCAAACCCTTTTTTATTTAAAAAAAGTAATTTTTTTTTTTTTTAACTTACTGTCTTTATGCTATTTATTCTTTTTAACATTTCAACCACTGCTTTAAAGTGTTATAATTTTAAAGCGAAACAGTACTTTACACAACACGTTATTAGTATTGTTGCTGAGAGACATTTTTTTTCAATTAATGGAAAGTTCTTGCTGCTCCTGCTGCTCTTTCAAAGTGTTGCCACGGTGTCGTCTTCTTCAGGCTGAAAGAACAACTGCTGAAGGAACGCTCGGAGAGCTCCGATTTGCATGCTCGCATTGAAGCGCTGGAGGGGAGGTGTCGGTCCCTCTCCCAGCAGCTGGAACAGGCCTGCAGCAAAGAGGAACAACACAAGAGCACGCTGCTCAGGCTGGAGGAAAGCGTCTCCCAAGGAGAGGCAATCAGGTCCCGCCAGCAGGCTGAGGAGGTACTGGGGCTGTTTTAGTATGCCTCGAATGACTGTTAACAAAAAAAAAAACAAGCAGTGGGGGTTCTACGCGTACCAGTGTAAAACATTGACTGCCATATAATCTCCCGCAGTGAGTAAACATAGATACAAGGGTTTGGTATTCTGGTAAATACAGATTAAGGTTTTAGTGTTGTGGTTTATTAGGTTGTGGAAATGTTTAAAGCAGACATGAAACTTGTCCTGAACCTCCTGTAGTCGAGGCGCCACCAGGAGCTTGAGAACAAGGCAGCAGCTCTGAGGAGAGAGTTGGACATCCAGAGGTTCTCAGTCCAGCAATATAAAGACAAACTCCAACAGATGCATGAGCTGCTAGTCACCAGAGAACAGGAGCACAGGTACGCCTTTCAGCGCTTTTGGTGCTCAAGATGTGGTATTTTTTTGCAATTTAGCTTTGAATGTCACTCGGTAGCAAATTTTTACTTGTAATGCTTATGTTTTTTTTGTCCACTAACCATTTTGCATCCCAGTTTTCCTGGATTAGTTAGAATTTTCCTGTTTCTTTGTCAGCAAAAGTCCTCTTTTGTTTCATTCTTACTACTGCAGCTCCAGTTTCCAAAGAAACAAGATTAGATATATGACCACCTGTTCAGAAAGATAAAGGTTTGGTTTGATATTCAAAGCTCAAACCCATTCCTACAAAAATATTAGCCAGTATTGTTTCACCAAAGACGTGAAAAATCCTATTAAGCCTGATCCCGCTGCCTCTTAATAAAGGGTGGCACAAAACTTGTGATTAGTTTCTGTGTAGTTAGGCGACGTCTTTTAGGTTTGATGCCTTTATTTTTGTAATCAGTAGCTTTTTAAAGAGGAATTAAAGACAATCCCTGTTGATGGGTTCATTTCTCTTGTAACAGAAAACAGCTGGGGCTGCGGTTGCAGCCTGGCGGGGCCGATTTTCTCGACGCCGTTGCAAAGGAAGTTGCATCTGTGGAACAGAGACGTGCCCAAAGGGAGGCAGAGCTGCAGGAGAAAGTGGCTGAAGGCAGGAAACAGTACGCCGCTCTCGAGGACGAGTTCCGCATGGCACTAACCATCGAAGCTGCTCGCTTCTCTGAGGTCTGCTATAACGAGCACGTGTTGGTGCACAGATGACCTTTATTCACTGCAGTCTTGGCCTGAAATGTTCTCTGCATTCTTTGTGCAGTTCAGCGCACAAATGATTGCTTTGAATCGTAACAAGTAAAGTGATTAAACTGTAAATGGGCCCAACTTAGTCATACTTTTTCAGCTTGATGATCAAAGTTGAGATTGAATTAGCGTCATTACTGTGGAGGGTACAGGTGGTTACCACGGGAAAGGCCCTGCACAAAGGACTGGATTTGATTCAATCTTTCCTTTATTAAATATGATTCAGCCTCTGAACAAAATGCAATATCGTCTTGATTGCTTCAACTTAGTTTACTTCCACTGGGCGTTACATTGTTTAAATGAGTTCAGCTCTTTCTCCTATAAATCTTTTATAAAGGGTATTTGAATAAATGAACTCTAACCATTTCTGTCAGACCAGAAATGTACCTTTATCTGATATAGCCGTGTCCTGCCCTCCCGATGCTGTTAAGGTGAAAGAGGCTTGTGATCGACTGACGGCTGAGCTGCAGGACCTCAAAGGATCCCTCCTCCAGTCCCAGCAGAAGGAGAGGAAAGCTGGTTCTCTGGTGCAGGAGCTCACCACTATGGTCACAGAACAGAAAGAAGCACATTTCACAACTGATTAGATGCAAAAAAGAAGCCGTGACAGCTCTGAAGGTATCACACAGGTGGAAAATAACTAGTTAATTCTATTCCTTAAAATAGAGATCACATTTTTTTTCCAAACAAGCATTTCTGAGACACCCTAAAAAACAAAATGAATGGAATTATGTGCCGTTTGTCCCCATTAGTGGAGGTCGTTGAGCATAATGCTGTTTGTTCACCTGGCAGAGACGGCTGCACTCCGTGGAAGCAGAAGCGAAGCGGGAGCGGCGCCTCGGCCTGCAGCTGGAGCTACTGAAGAAAGAAAAGGCCCAACTTTTGTCAAAGCTTACAGCTCAGGAGTCTGTGATGGATGGCCTGAAGGAAGAAAGGAAACTCTGGGGCCAGGAGCTCGCTCAGCAAGGTGGGAGACTGGACGAGAACGAAAAGCCAAGGTTGCGCGATTTAAACAGCTGGACTTAGTTTACCCGGGTGAATTAGGTTTTGCCATTAGTCCAGGCACTGACAGGTTTATCGTTTTGGAACTTCTGTTGTTTAACATCCATTGATTTATGGACGGCATCCAACAGAGGCGGAATGGTGTCGATGATGGCGAGTCTGGCCATTTGAGGCGTGCCAGAGTAAACAGTGCCACCTCGTGTCTGTTTAGGACAAACCAAGTCGGACAAGATTATTTTTTATTATCTATTAACGTAAACACAGTAATTGAAAAAGAATAGAAATAACTAATGACTGTGTTTTGTTTAATGTAGTATGTAATGGGTATGACAGTTCGAAAAGTTTCTGAATAATTGTGTATAGTTCGGCAACTAAAACATTAAAACATTCATTTAAAATTCCTGGAACAGCAAATAATTATATACAAAATATTTTAAAAATATATTTCTAATATATTGATGTGCTTTAGGAGTATCCCTGGCGCAGGATCGTGGGCGCCTGGAGGCCAGGATAGAGGTGCTGGGTGCTGAGTTGGAGACTCAAAAGAAACAGAACGAGAGGAACACTGACGCCCTTAAAATCAAAACAAAAATTGTGGATGATCAGACAGAAACCATCCGCAAACTCAAAGAGGTAGACGTTCAAACTGTAACTTCCCCGCCCCCCCCCTTTTTTTTTTTTTTTTTGCTTTCTTCTTTTTTACTTTGTCTCACAAAAAAATGTCTCATCTACAACATTTATGTTTCAAGGCCTTGCAAGAACGCGATGATCGAAACCGCAAGGTGCGTGAGGAAGTAGCTCAAGCCCAGAAGAAGCTCCAACAACAGCTGGAGGAGCAGACAGCTCAGCAGGCTGAGCTGAGGGAACAGCTGGATCACCTGAGTCTGCGCAAAGAGGAGCTCAAACAGCAGCTGCAGGACAAGCATGCAGAGCTGGAGGAGGTGAAAGACGCTTACAGGTAAGTGCTGAGTCTCAGAACGAAAGGAATGGCAATGTGTCACTGTGTCTTTAGTTGGACTGGATGTTATCAGCACAAAGCAACAATAAATAGGTCTGAGGCAGCATGTTATTATGTCTTTGTGCCTATTTTGTGACTGTGTGGTTGCTTTATTTAACAGAATGCAAATGCCTGTTTTCTCTTTCCTTTTTTGTACCAGGGATTCCAGTAAGAAGTGGCAGGAGAAGGCAGACCTGCTCACCCAGCTGGAGAGTCAGGTGAAGCGCATGAAAGAGAACTTTGACGCCAAGGAGCGTTTGCTGCTGGAAGAAAGACAAAAAGCAACAGAAGCACATAAGTATGATGCAGACTAACGTGGAATGAACTCACATCGAAATGAGTAAAACACAGAGATACCACCAGAACAGAATAATGACCGTGGGTAGTACATATCAGATACACGGGGTTAGGGTCTGGGGTTGTGGTGTTTGTTCAGACTTCCTGGAAGAATCTTTTATGAATGCCTTCATAAAATGCTATTTTTTCCTTATCTTATGCAGTATTCTTTTTATTTTCTGCTTTCCTTACAGAGCTGCAGTAGAAAAGCTGCATTCTGTGGATAATGCATTTCGTCACCAGCTGGAGTCTGTCTCAGCTGCGCATCAGGCTGACCTGCTGCAACTGGAAAAGCAAAAACAGGCACAGATTGATCAGGCTAATTCGAAGGTGAACTTCTCTACATTTTACGGTTCTGTTTTTTTCTTAAATCTTCCTAAATCATTTACCTTGAGGCTGAGTCTCTGGTTTTCTGCCTTTGTAAAGCACCTAGACAATATTTATTTGTAAAAAGTGCTATAGTTAAAAAATGAATTACCGTAAATTGGTTACATTTGAATGTTTAATCTTAAATTGCGACCTTATGTGTGTTTTTGTGTAGTTCATGCAAATTGTGTGTATCTTTTAGCTGATTGAAGTGGAGGAGGAGATGCGCCAACTACTTGAAGAGACGCAAAGCAGCAAAAAAATCATGGAAGAGAAAATGAAACGTCTCACAAATGTACTAAAAGACTCTTAACACAAAAAATATCCCTTTGTGTGTATGTCAGTGTGTACATTTAAAGTTTACACATCATTCTTGAAAAGATCAAGTTTGCTGTAGCTAATACATTTTTCTTGTGCTAACTTGGTCGTTGTTTTTTTAAATTAACAAAAACAAGTTTATGGAGACTGGAGATCAGAAGGCAACTTTAGTCTGATGGTAAGAAGGTATGCGAGGTGACTTGATGTAATATTTTAAATTTACATTAAAACACATCATTTTGACTTTAATTTTTTTCTTTATTTAAAAAAATGTGTCGCGTTTGTCGGGGTTTAAAGGGGGCGTGGTCAGTGTTCGAAAGAGGAGGGGCGTCTTTATCAGGGAGGGCACGAGCCGGACAAGGGTTGCCGTAGTAACTAAACGTAAAGGTCTTTGATTCAACAAACTTAGGAAAAAAACCCACCGACTGGTTTGAATAACGTACGCCGTGTGTGAACGGGGAGACATGTTGGTTTGTAGCTAACCTACGTTCCGCGCTGCTAAGGTAGGAGGAGAAGATGGAGTTCGGGACACCGGGGACGCTCCGTGCGGCGCCGAGCCGGCGCGAGAAAAGTTTGGGGGTTCTCACCATGAAGTTCGTCAGTCTGCTGCAGCAAGCCGAGGATGGCGTCTTGGATTTGAAAATGGTCAGTGGAACGGCCGCCGGCGTGGGGTCGGGACGCGTTGCTGTTCATTTAGCGGTGTTCTGCGCTGCCACCCTCCAGACAGCCGCTGGGAACAAAAGGCTGTCAGTCGCCAGTGGCCCAGTCAGGTGCTTTGATTTGTGGTACAGGTGAACTAGCTTAGCCGCCATTAGCCCGGCCGTGCTCGCAACTCCTCATCCAAAAGCTCCCGTTGTTTTTAATCTAATGTAGCTATTTAAAGGGCTCATAGGGCACTTTCAATTGGTCGTCACATTTAATTGAATCTATTTTAATGGTTCATACATTTAAGGCTCTTTTCAAATAAACCCTGGTTAGATACATTTTTCACATGTGGCAAAAGAATATTAATGATGGCGTTAAAATGCAGATTATCCTTTGTGGCTAAGGGCGATAGAAAGATTTCATCCAGCTAATATTTAAGTTGTGTAGAATAATGAATGCCATTCAGTCTGTCTTCAGAAATTTTCACCAATGCTCCCGTCTTTATATTTTCCTTTCCTTTCAGACGCCAAACCAGTGTAATGTTTACCAAACAGGCTCCTTGGACCCTCTTCTACTGCAGTTTTATTCAGTTTAATACACCCAGACTAACTTTGACGTGCCTTTATTTCCATGTATCCATCAGAGGAATCCAGCCTGTTCTTGGTCCGTGTGTCTCGTCAGTTTGATTGTCTCAAAGACCCTTTACAGAAATGTCTGACTCCGCAGGCCGCCAGCAGTTTGGCAGTGAAGCAGAAGAGGAGGATCTATGACATTACCAACGTGTTAGAAGGAGTGGGGCTGATTGAGAAGAAGAACAAGAACATCATCCAGTGGCGGTGTGGCATTTTTCATTCTGTTAAAGTAGCTTCAGTTTAGGCCTTTGGCTCCAATCTTTTCTGATGGCAACGCCACGTTACCTGTAACGTGCATGTGTAACCTTGTGCAGGCTTCAATTCCAGGTACGCTGTTGGATGATGTTTGTCGTTTCTCATCGACCTGCGCTCAGGGGGAAGAACTCAAGCGGCCAAACCCGCGAGGTGATGGAGCAGGTGAAGTATTTAAAGGCCCAAAACTCGGAACTGGAGGCCCAGGAGAGCGAGCTGGACAACCAGAAGGCACGGCTGGAGGAGAACATCCAACTCCTCAGCCATGATCCCATCAGCAGAACATATCCTTTAAAAAAAACAAGGCTATTACTGATAAAAAGCTCTAAGCGTTTTCTGTCCCTTGTGTTTTCAGTTTATTTTAATTATTGCAGTAAAAAAAAAGGTGTCTCGCTGGTGCCTTAAAGTAACATTTTCTTATTGTGCTGAGAATAGAACCAAAGGATTACGTATAATTGCTATTCTCAGAGGTGAAATCTCAGCCGGGCTAATCTTGTGCACAGCCGATATTCTTGTTCCACTGGTTTTCCCCTCATTTTCTTCTCTAAATGCGATCCCCTTGGTTCCTTAATTCTGCTTCTGCACTTACAGATTTGTGACACACGAGGACGTTTGCAACGCTTTTAGCGACGAAACGCTCTTGGCCGTCCTGGCTCCTGCTGGAACCCAGCTGGAGGTGCCTTTACCTGAAGTGGTCAGTGACCCGAGATATGAGGCGCACGCAAATGAGAATATACAGGTCAAAAGTCTACGGAGGAAACACTAAATTCCTGATTTATGGAAATTAATATTGACTAATAATCAATAGGTTTTAAGGATTAAAACAATGACATGTGCAGCTCTCCACGAGCCGTCTGTTTGCATGCAAGCAAACGCTGCCTTCTGTTTTTAGGGTCAGAGTGGGCAGAAGTACCAGGTGAACCTGCGCAGCCACTCCGCTCCCATCCAGGTCCTGCTGATCAACAGGGATTCGGCCTCTTCTGTGCCGGTGGTCTTCTCTGTGCCACCTACCGAGATCATCTGCCCGACCCCACCCCAGTACTCCTGCTAGCCTGCAGAGGTTTCCCCTCTCACTGTGCGCTCACTCCACCTCCTCCTCCTCCTCCTCCTCCTCCTCCTCCACCACCAACTGGAGCCAGGACTCTCTCTGCCTGGACCAGCAGATGGCGCTGCCGGAGCGGAGCGGAATGCTGACTCCGTCACGCACCCCTCCCGATGCACACACGGGTAAAGATCGGGACTTCTTCAGAATCACTGCCCTTTTCTCTTTGGTGGTCTGGAAGTGTTGAATTGTTTAAAGATTCAGGCGCATTGACAGAGTGAAGAACCTTCAGCCCAGTTCGAGGTCCCGGATGCTCTGGGTCAGGTTTTGGTGAACTCTGAAACGTTCAGAGGACGCAGGTTGACCTCGAGCTCTCTTGTTGACACCGCAGACCCGTTAGAGCAGCCGCCGATGGACCTGGCGGGTCAAGCGTTCCCGTCTGAGCTGGACAGCTTCCTGAGGCTCAGCTCTGCCGGAGACCGTGCGAAGGAAGCCAGAGAGGGTGAGTCACCCTAGGCCCACTGATACACACCGACGGTTCCGGCCCCGAACGTGCACGTGTTGTTGCGAGTGTCTCCTCCCCGCGGTTCTACCACCACGGCAGTTACACTGTGCTAGCTGGGAATTCTGAACATCTTCTCAATCTGCAGGCCCGGTCGACCTGATCGAAGAACTGATCTCCGCAGATTGTGAGGACCCGAACATCCATCCCTGTCATCCGCTCTCTCCTTTTTCTCTACATCTTGATCCTATTTCTCCCTCCTTACGCAGGTTTAGACTACAGCTTCAACTTGGATGACAACGAGGGAGTGTGTGACCTGTTTGACGTACAGGTCCTCAACTACTGACGCCTGAAGAGGCTGCACAGACTGCCCCACCCCCTTCTCCTCCTTTTTCTGAAAAACAGGAGTACATTGTTGACTCTTAAGCAACCTGGTACCATCTTAGCTCCTCTGCCAGTTGACTTCGGCCCTTTGCCCTCCGCCGATGGAAAAAAAAATAAGAACTGCTCGTTTGTCTGCCTGCATTTTTGCATATTTACATTATATATGTATGCTGTGGATGCTTGTGTCTGTTGAGCTTGTTTATTTATTGGTAAAATGGCTGCCACATTCCAGAGCGAAGAGGGGTGGAAATAACCCAGACAGTCTCTTTTCTTTGACTGCACTTTGACGCGTAAACGCTTTTGTGTTCCCCCCCCAGGCGGAGGAGATGGAAAGGCGAGGCCAGCTGCTCTATTTCAGCCGTTCTTTAGGTGTCAGCCGTTTCATTTTAGCCGACACGCGGTTCAGTATTGGCTTTTTCTAACTTTTATACAGGGTTTTGGAGTCTCGTTCAGGGTATGAAAGCAAGTTTCATTACATCCAATGAATGTTTTGCAAAAGGAAAAAAAAACCCCAAAACAATTCCAATGTTATTTTGAAAAGCAAAACATTGTATTTAAGAATAAGTGAGTATTTTGGTTAAATTTGGTGACGTTTGCATGATAAATTTTCTATTCTAAATTATTTTGATCATGCCATTTTAGGCCTTTATAAGTTTATAATTTTTTTTTTTTTACATTTGGAATTTATTTTGATTTAAGAATCGTTAAATTATTATTACACTGAGGGACAGTCATTTGAGTTTGTTAAAAAAAGCAACATTTTGACTGTCATTGTGTGTGGATTTTATTCTTTATTAGCCATATTTCTTTTTGAAATATCAGATGTTAAGACCAGTATTGTTGCTTTTTATGTAAAATTTATAGTTTTTATTTGTCTTCAAGATTGTGGGGTTTTTTTTTTTTTGTTTATTTGCACATAAAAAAAAATTTTCAATTAAATAATTTACTGTGGCTGCACGCTTTTCCCTGCATAATTTGTGCTGCATATTTAGACTATTATTGAAACACCGGTTCTCCTTAAGTCCACGCTTTGCGTTTTACGCACACCTTTAGAGATCACTGATTTGCATTTAACCACTTTTGGCATAACTGAATAAGGTTGCGTTGGGTCTTCATCAGCATCTGCAGGCCTGTAAAATGGCTCCTTTTCAGTATTCGCACCAGAACACCTGACGATGAACATAAGGTGAGGCTAAAACCGTATCGAGCATCCTCGTAAAAGCCATACTTCTAGTGGTTTTCCTCATCTGTGGTGCAGCTTTGAGTGTCTCCTCAGGGGACAACATGCCGATGTAGTCGGAGCAATGGAAGAATTTCTGGATCCTCCTCTCAAAAGGGGAAACCAAACACTCTGTGCCAAAACCCACTGACCAAAACAAGTCAAACGAAGTACAATATGCTTTATTTACTATCTTCACATTTACAACATATGACTTCTACCAGTATTCGGGCTGTTTTTTAGCTTTAGATCTGTCTCTTCCTCTCTTTTATCTTTCTTTGCTGGAATGTGGTGAGTTTTCCAGTTAAACCCTTAAGAGGATTTGTGACTTTATAGTGGATAAGCAAAATGTCCACATGTGACCTCATAGATCCTCCCACCTTTGAATTTGCTGGAAGTGTGTTTGTTCAACAGTCGGCTTAGATTCAACTATCAGAAGACGCCCCAAACTGGGCCAGAGCACAAAAAAAAAGAAGCAAAGAAAGCGAAAGAAAAACAGGCAGCTGTTCCCACATACAAAACCCTGAAACTACATATTTATACATATAAAATACATATTATATCCAAATCTGCACACGTTTTCTGATTTGTGTTAGAAGCATCCAAATTTTGGGTCAAACAAATATTGCTAAAACCAAGATGATCAGACACAAAAGCAGCAGAATATAAACATCTGATGACCCCTGGCTACTTCCTGTACCTGTGTCACCCCATGGTCCATCCACCCATCCATCCATCCACCCATCCATCGACCCATCCATCGGGTGTGGACTCACACTGAGAATGTGTTTGTCTCCTGAGATGCATCGTGGCTGTTAAATGACATTTCCATCCCTCCCTCCTCTGCAGGGTTTGGCCGCCTCTTTCTCCTCTTCTGACCAAACTGCTTGGCCAGTTTCACCATGTGCTGCTTGAAGGAGGTTCCGACGAAGGCGTAAAGGACGGGGTTGAGGCAGCAGTGACACAGGGCCAAGCTCTCGGTCACCTGAGCAGCCCGATCCAGGGCTTTGCTGCTGGCGCAGTGGGTCACTAAGGTGTAAACCGAGTCCACGGCTCTGTAGACTTTCACCACGTTATACGGCAGCTGGGTGACCACAAACACCGCCACTACCGTTAGCAGCACCCGTAGAGCCCTCCACTTCCTGCTCCTGCTCTCCACGGGGAGGCCTTTCAGCGCCTGGCCCACTCGCCAGTAAGAGAAGATCATAACCAGGAGAGGGAGCAGGAATCCCAGCAGCACTTCCATCATCTCCAGGCCAGCTTTTCCCCCTCCCACCATCGATGGTGGATAAACCACCAGGCAGACGCTTCTGTTAGACAACCATCTGACCTCTGACAGGACCAAATCTGGAAGACCCAGGCCGAACGCCAACGCCCAGACGGCGAAACACACCTTCCAGCAGTGCTTCTTGGTGAAGACCCTCTGCAGCAGCCGCCCCCGGCCTTCGCCCCGCGCCGCGGCTAAAGCTAAGCGGCGATCCACGCTGATGCAGGCCAGCAGCATCATGCAGCAGGTGAAGTTGACTGTGTACATGGAGGAAACCATCTTACACGTCGCCGTGCCGAGCTCCCAGCCTTGAGCCGCATCGGCGGCCCAGAAGGGCAACGTGAGGAGCAGCAGTAGGTCGGCCACCGCCAGGTGGGTCATGAAGACATCCGTCATGGTCCTCAGGCGTTTGAGGTAGGCGTACACGGCCACGACCACGGTGTTTCCCGCCAGTCCCACAACCAGGCACACAGCGTACATGACAGGGAGGAAGAGGGCCGCGAAGGAGCGGACCTCCTCCTTCTCACAGAGGGTGGGGTAGTCCTCATAGGAGAAGGTGAAGCTGATGTTCTCGAGGTAATAGTAGCCCTGCTCCTCTGAGGCGTCCATGATTATCAAGAACCACTGTGAAGGACATTTATTGAGTTTAAAATTCCCGCCAACAACAATAAAAACTAACAAGACCCTAAAGTTAGTGGCCCATCAACAACAGAACATCTGGATCAGAATAGAGGTGAACAGCTGACACCACCAACATTCAGTCGAGCTCCATGATCTTGTTAGACTAGTTTAGCTGTTATCACGTGAACCTAGCGTTGACATAAATTTAAAGCAAAAGCACAGTAAAAAATACGTAAAACGTGGTGCACAAATTGTTCCCAGATTGTAGGATGTGGCACACGGCGATAAAATCTGTTGTCGTCCACATTCTTTCTCCATCTGGAGCACCAGACGAAGCAAGAGCTAGCCATGCGATGGTTGAAAAAGAGAAGCTGTAAATCAACAGCAAACTGCAGTTTCGCTTTCCGGCTGAGCTGCAGATGTTTCTGATCTTCACCGCAGCAGTTTAGTTCCTGATGCTAGTTCCATCCTCTCATCCGACTGCAGGACGAGCCCGAGACAAACGCTCCAGCTGCGTCCATCCAACGGCCAGTAAAGCTGCCTGTTGGGATGCGCTCACCACCGCCGCATCTACCGAGCCTGGGACAGATTAAAGTTCCAATTCCAGGGGCGGTGAAGGAGTTTTGAATTCTTGTAAATATAAACAGGACTGCAAAACAATCAACACTGCAAGTTCGGACGTGGTGTTTGTAGAAGCCCGAGGAAGAGTTCTTACCGTCTCTTCCTCCTCCTCCAGCCAAATCCAGAAATCCAAAGCTCCCAAAAAACACTTCTGCAGTTTGAGGAGAGGAGGAGAGGGAGTGGGAGGGAAGAAGAGAGAGAGAGAGAGAGAGAGAGTGGGAGAGCGAGGAAAGGAGAGAAACAAAAACAGGGAGGGGCAGAGGAAAGGAGAGAGCGGAAAGTGGGCAGAGGGAAGAATGAGGCAAGGAGAAGAGACAGAAAACAACTTAGAAACATTAGACTGTTGTTGCTGCTTAGAGGAGGGCTGGGGCTTAGCCTGAAGGGCCACACTGGGTTTTAGATCCAGATGAAGGGCCCGGCCAGGCGGTGGAGGGGACACCAACCCCCTAAATTCAGAGGTTAACTTAAAATCCTGCTGATGGACTATTGACAGAGGAAATCCGTAAAGAGCTTCTTTATTTGGCTTTTGGAAAAATTCTTGTAAAGCCTCCGCCGGCCGGACTAAAGAGTTCATCGGGCCACACGTGGACCCCGGGCCTTGGTTTGCCCACCTCTGATTTAGAGGTTGATGGTTCCAGGAGCGCCTGGATGTTTGATGAGGCTGCCTTACATCCATCCATCCATCCATCCATGGAACGGATGCTGCTGCTGACAATCTAACATCTGGCAATCTCGTTTCTGCTCCAATGATGTAGTTTTGAAACCTTACATGTGCTGCAGTTTGGGCCTTGAACCTTCCACCTGGGGGCCACCTGGGGGCCACCTGGGTCAGCAGAACCGAACAGCAGCATCCCCTGCACAGAAAACGCTTGATTCCAGACAATTTAAGCGTTTTAGAGACAATTTAGGCATTTATTTAAAGTTGTGACAGCTCTTTCTCTGTCTTTCACACACACACACACACACACACACACACACACACACACACACACACACACACACACACAGTTTCAGGATGTAATCTCTTTATTCCCACACTTCATCACCTCATCCACTAATCGCTTGCGCGCAGCAGGAAAACAGTGGAAGTTGACCCGGATCAGGATTGATCCCGATTTAGACCCGGACGAGGGGCTCGCTGCTCGGACAGCAGCGGCAGAGGAGAGAGAGAGAGAGAGAGAGAGCGAGGGAAACAAAAACCTTCTCTCCAGTCAGAAAGACGCTCGGAAACCTCTAAAAATATCATTTTCAAGACTCTTGACGACTTTTGGAAACATTTCACCGACCTGAACTTGGGGATCTGTCCTCGAGCGGCTGGAAGGGTGGTTCACCTTTACACCAACATCCAGAAACCTGTGAGTTCTTTTAAATTCTTTATGATTTTGGTGCTGTGCATTTGGACATGACTAAAAATAAATAAATAAATAAATAAATAAATAAATAAATAAATAAATAAATAAATAAAGACACACAAAGCCGTAGTTGTGCTATCCGGAAAGTCTGAGAGAGATCTGGACTTCAGGAATGCAAATGCAGAACAAACAAATCCAGCTTAATGCGCCCTGAGTTACTTGTGCAAGAGTTTGGAGGGTTTCTGAGCTTCAGTAGGAACTGCAGGTTGGTTCTCCACGTTCCTTTGATTTGAATTTCTTTCTGTTTCTCGGGGCCGAACACAGTTCAGCTTCAATCGTTAATAGAAAACTAAATACATTATTAATATGACCTTTGGCCTCACATATTCTTTTATATACATATTTCATGATCTGGTCGACCTAAAAAGTGCCAAAACAACTTTTGTCCAGACGTATATGTAAAATATTATTGTAAAATTAGGAATTGATGCATAGATTTGTTACATCTGAGTTTGTTAAATCTGAGTTTTTCCATCAAATCATTGAAACCTTTTAACAGGACAGAGATATAGTTTTATTATTAACCTTAAATGACACCTTATTTTGATTTATGTGGATGAAAAAAACTCAATTTGCAAGCATGCGGTTAAAATGAATAGAGTAATAAAATCTGGCATGAATGCAACTGTGTTATGTTCTGTCTTTGTGTCTTTTTGGTGTTGTTTAGATGAACCACATGGCTGTTGGATCTGTTGGGGGGCGCTGAGTGAGAACCAGAAATGGGCCGTAAACTGGACCTGTCGGGCCTGTCCGACCACGAGGCCGAGCACGTGCTGCAGGTGGTGCAGAGGGACATGAAGCTCCGCAAGAAAGAGGAGGAGCGTCTCAGGTGAGACCCGATGACCCCGGTTAGGTTTTTCCTCCCGACAGCTTCAGGCAGCAGAGAAACGTCCATCTGGGCAGTGAAGCTAATGTCTGCCTGCGTTTACTGAAGAAATGTTCCAGGAAACGTCTCCGGTCTCATTTTACATAGTTTGTGTCAGAAACAGAACTGATCCGTGTTCACCGCGGCAGCACTGGGGACCGCCGGGGCCATTTTCCATCCTGCCGTGTGTGGCTATGAAAACAAACAGGAAGACGCCTCCCTTTCCTTTTCTTGGCCAACCAGCCGCCAAAACAGCCCAAACACAGGGGGTGGGAAGACAAAGAGAGAACAGACGGGTAGGCAATATGGGCAGGACCCAAATGAGCCGAAACAGTCCTAAAATGAAATTTTATATGCGGCATTTATTAGCATTATAATTTGACCCTTTTTGTCTAGTCTTAACTTAATACTTTATTATAATGTCACAGGTGACACAGTTGTGCATCTGATCATATGATTTAATGTGTTATTTTTCACTCTGTATGTTCGGACGCGAAAATATACTTGAGTTTAAATCCAGGTAACCATGACAACGTGCCTACCAGGGTTAAGGTAACCATAACAATTCTATTTTCAACCTTGTCCCTGCCCTCCTTTGGTTTTTTTTTCAGTAACTTTTAGAAATGAAAGTCATTAACGCAATTACAGGGTGTGTGTTTAGCCAAGAAGCACAATGGTAGCCAAAACCCCCCTGAATGTGACAAATTAGATGATTAAAAATAAAGTAAAACAAACAACAACAACAACAAAACAAGAAACCTGCCGCTGCTACTGAGGAAATACAGCGATGTGTTATTCATGACAGCGCCTGGCTTTGACCTTTAGGAGCACAGCAGGGGGCTTCGAATCGATGTTCCAGCATTTCTGAGAGCGCCTCTCCCCCGTCTGAGCAGCTCATTCCCAGCAAGCCGCTGCCTTCGCTCGCCGTTTCGCCGAAACGAGCGACTTTGTTGAACGGCTTTTAGAAGAGGGTCAAAGGATCAGTGTGACCAGACGAGCAGTTTCTGTCCCCGTTCTTGGAATCTTCTTATTGGAATCCTAGTTTTAGCTTTATGCACAGGGGACAATGTGTATTATTCACACACACACACACACACACACACACAGACTCTAAAGCCTCCCTCCCTCCCCACAGCGAGCTGAGGCAGGAGCTGGACGAGGAGGGCAGTCGCTGCCTCCTGCTGTCGCGCCAACGCTGCTTCAACCAGCGCTGCTGCATCCGCTGCTGCTCGCCCTTCACCTTCCTGCTCAACCCCAAGCGCCAGTGCCGCGACTGCCGCTACAACGTCTGCAAGGCCTGCCGCGCCTACAGCAAGCGGGAGCGAGGCTGGCTGTGCTCGGCCTGCCAGAAGAGCAGGTAAGGTCGGCCGGCGTCTGTGGGATGCGTTCAGGTCTCGATTTAGCAGGTAGACCCAGGTGATCACGGATGGCGTTAAACTTTCTTTTTACTGTCAACATGTGATGGGTTTGTAGCTTTCGCTCGACACCTGCACCGTTGTTGTTGGGGGTTAGTGGCGATTTAAACAGTAGTGAGCAGGCTGGAGAACTACTGCGGTTACATCGAAGGAGTAAATCTAAATAAATCGAACCAAGTCGAGCCTCTCTCAGGTTGCTGAAGACACAGTCGCTGGAGTGGTTCTACAACAACGTGAGGAAGCGCTTTAGGAGGTTCGGCAGCGCCAAAGTGCTGAAGACTCTGTATCGGAAGCACCTGGTGGAGCACAGTGCGCTTTCAGAGCTAACAGGTAACATTTTCGAGCCTTAAACTCAACTTTTGCGGAATCGGGCTCACTTGACTTGTGCGCACGGAGGTGAAACTACGCAGGCTTCTTTAAATAGGGCTCCTCACCCAGCAGCGCCATGCTCCAGAGCGCTGGTCCAGAGTTTATGTCCCAACCGTGAGGTGTGAGTCTCCGATGTGAGCGAACGGATCAGGGATTACGAGCGTGCTCGGAGAGGTTGATGATGCGGAGCGCTGACCCCCTGTGGGAGTTATGGCTCCATCTGACCTCCACTCATCATCTCTGCTTTACAAGCTCTTTGCAAGTCCTGCCTTTGCTGCCACTCTCATCTCTCACTCTCTCTCTCTCTCTCTCTCTCTGCTCTCTCTCTCTCTCTCTCTCTCTCTCTCTTTCTCTCTCTTTCTCTCAAGCACACACACACATCCTTGTACTTCAATTCTTGTGAGGACCGTCATAGACATGATGTGTATTCCAGGCCCTTACACTAACCCAATCCATCCCAACTAACTCCTTGACCCTGACTTCTCCCCTGACCCCAAGCTAAACCCAAACCTAGCCTGATCTCTGAAACTAACCTAACCCTCAAACAGGTCTTTCAAGGTGTGAGGACCAGCAGAGAACCTCCTCCATTCCCAAAAATGTCCTCACTCTGCTAGTAGAATGTGGATTTTTGTACTCAGTATTTATCAAGCACAAGAACACACACTCGTTCATGCACAGGTATACACACGCACACGGGATGATGCATTTTAATTTGAATATGACAGACCTGCCCTGGCAGCAGCTGACAGATCTGATCTGCATCACAGAAAAACCTGATCACTGTCGCTAAAGACTAACGTCGGCTGCACCAACTGGATCAACAGCAGCTGCGGGCCCCCGTTAAGGCCCACGCTCCATCAGCCATGAGTATCAGTTCTTTTGCAGATTCCGTGTTTTCCCATATTTAGCCCTCCAGCGTCGCGATGCCTTCAGGGCTGCCGTGACCTTTGACTGCTGAATGAGGAGGCCGCTGCACCGGCCCCCCGAGACTGCATGTCTACGTGCTGCAGCCAAATGTGTCATGAAAACACATGGGGAACAAAAGCTTTTCTCTTTCTCATCGCTCACATTAAACTAATGCTCGCCTATAGGATTTGTCCTGTCTGACTTCCAGAAGTAATCCAGTTGATATACTGTAATCCAAGTCCCCCAGGGTCTGTTAAAATGATTGCCAGCGACCCCGTGTGCCCCACCTCCGACACCAGCGCCTGTGCGCGCAGATCGGGCCCGGTAATGCCGCAGACGGGGCCGTGCTAATGCACTTATGTAACCGCTAACGGCGCCGCAGTTGCGTGAATTCACAGGATGTGAGGAGAGCTCAACAAGCCCGGCTTGAAAAAGAAAGAAAAACAACATAATTACCTTCCTCTGTCAGTTATTCCATCTCCTAAATGTGTGTGTGTGCTCGTGCACAGAGGGCAGCCCCTACGAGGAGAGCGTCTGCAATGAAGGCAGCATCTGCGGGAGCGACTCAGCTTTCTACAGACAAACTGAAGGTTTGAAGACGGGTTTCACTTTTAGTCTTTATTGTTAATAAAGAGTTACAAAGTAAATCAGTCTGCACAAAAAGCAGCAACTAGAGATATGTATTTAAATGTAAAGGCCTAAAGCTCCACAAAGATAAAGAGGCTTTGGGGCATTCTTCGCTGGTGATAGAGTGTGTTTCTGCTCGGCGTGTGTGTTTTCAGAGCACAGCATGGCAGAGACGCTCTCCGTGGCTCTGCGGGTGGCAGAGGAGGCCATAGACGAGGCCATCTCCAAGGCCGAGGTCGACGCCAGCACTCAGGTTACTCGCGCTCTTTGCGGCTCACGAGGACGCTTTCTAGTTGTCTTTTTTCCTCAAACAGTGAGAAAAAAAAAATGCAAATCGGCTGCAGAAAAGCACAAAACCTCCCCAAATCTACAATTTGTGCCTACAATGAAACATCCATGTGCATTAGAGAGTTCTGAAAATTTGAAGTTATATAAAAAAAATGCTGTGGAAGTGTTTAGAATGTGTGTATTGCTGCCTCAGAGTCTGTGGGTGTGTGTTTGGTTCAGCAGGAGAAGAAAAATGAGGTGCTCTACTTGCGGGAACACAGAGGAGAGCTGGTGGAGGAACTGGCTAAAACCATCGTGGAAAAGGTCAGAGGGGAGGCGCGAACAGCCTGTCAGGCTGGAGGGCAGATGTGCACAATCAGGCCGATGTTGACCAGCGCGGGGAGCGCACGGTTGACGCATCCCCGGGTGAAAAACACATCTGTTTCTCCCAGATTATCAACAGGAGGAAAACCTCGGCCGACATCAGGGCAGAACAGGACCAGGAACTGCCGAGCGAGCTCAGGTCTGACCGTCACCATCAGCGTGTGTGTGATGAAGGGTCCCTCCAGCAGAACCTCTGGGTAAAACACACCATGTTTCAGTCGGCTTACAGCACTACTAGCTAACATGTGAGACTGAGAGGCAGCAAAACAAAAAAAAACCCCCAAAAAAACCAAACAATCATGCTTTTATTTTGAAATGTTTATTGGGTGTTTGCTGACCTCTGCTGGTGGAACAGGATTGACGTCGGTCATTTCTCTGCTCAGAGGTCTCAGTCGGCCTTCTCTCTGTTGGACGATGAGCCTTCCAGTCTGATCCGAGACCAGCCGTTCATCAAGGAAGGACTCCTTTCCGCTCTGTCCACCTGGAAGAGTGTGGACTGGCTGGATCAAGCTGGTGACATCAGCAATTTCTCAGCGCCTCACAAAATGTTCTCCAGCATGTGTTTTAACCTCGTGTGTGTGTGTGTGTGTGTGTGTGTGTGTGTGTGTGTGTGTGTGTGTGTGTGTGTGTGTG
>CAAE01004772.1:0-10833 GCA_000180735.1 Tetraodon nigroviridis | reverse complement strand
CTCTCAATATTTTACTATCTTTTTACGACTTCCGGCGAGCTTTTGAACAGCCAATAGCGGCTTTCCTTATTGAGGAGTCTGAATGCTGCGCAAAGGATGCTGGTCCTCCGGCTGTCTTGGCTCCCAACGTAAACACGCTTTAACTAACGCCAGATTATGTTGGACATATAAATGAGAACAACTTTAGACACTTTTCAACCATAGCAGATGTTCGTAAGGAAAAAGTGACAGGTATCGTTAAGACAGCAAAGAGTATCGTTTTATTTGTACCTAATTTCCTTTTGTTTTGAAAGTGTTAGCTTATTAGCTAGCTGCACAAGTATGGCAGTGTCTTTCTTATGGTTTTGATACTTTCCTTATAGTTGCAGCAACGAACTCAGGGCAGCAAGTAGCCAAAATCTCAATTTATTTAATGTATCTTTCACAGGGGTTAACATGTCCGGGACAAACAAATCCATGGAACTGCATCTGCAGATGCGCCATAATACTGAGGATTTGGTTAGCTTTATGAGGGACCTGGAGAACTGGGAAACAGATATAAAGAAGAAGGACGAGGAGCTGAGGACAGGAAGGGTTCAAGAGGCCCAGGTTTGATTCTGGTGTCATTATCCATCATCTGAAATGCAGCTCACGTTCGTGCTGAACTTCGGATGTTCCCATATTGTCTGTTTTAGAAGAAGCTGCCTCCTGTGCGCAACAAGGACTACAAATCCAAGATGAGGGCAAAGAAAAAGAAGAGTGGACCAACAGTTAATGGTAAAGCTAAAGGAGATGAGAACCAAAAAGATCCCAGGATAAAATCGTATGACTACACTTCGTGGGAAAAGTTTGATGTGGTGAATATTTCTATATTATAATTTTGACTGAAATGTGTGTTTCCCAGGACTGGTTGAAAAATAATTATCCCTTCATTTTTACAGGACAAAGCTCTGTCGGAGATGGACAAGGAGGACAGTCCTGCCGGGTCAAATGATTCGGACTCTGAGGACGCTGCAGTCGATCGGGAAAAGGCGCTTGCGGAGAAAGAAAAAGTAGAGCCGTTTTGAGAACTTTATGAAGCAGTCAAACTAAAAACCAGTAGCGCCTGACCTCCTCACAAACAAGAAATGCCTCTGCTCTTAGGGAAATGCCTTTTTCAGAGACGGGAAGTACGATGCTGCCATTGAGTGTTACACCAGAGGGATGAGTGCAGATCCCTACAACCCGGTCCTTCCCACCAACAGAGCCACATCCTTCTTCAGGCTCAAGAAGTAAACAAAACTGATACCGTCACGCCTGTTCAAAAATACGCCGCCGCACTGAGGCTGTTTTTCCACAGGTACGCTGTGGCCGAGTCCGACTGTAACCTGGCGATCGCTCTGGATGGAAAGTACATGAAAGCGTACGCGCGCAGGGGAGCGGCTCGCTTCGCTCTGGAGAAATACGAGTCTGCGTTGGAAGGTGATTCACTGGTCAACCCTTCCGAATGTAGAGCACCGGCTGACGGCGTCTTTTCCTGATCAGACTATGAGACGGTGCTCAAGCTCAGCCCCGGCAACGTGGAAGCGCTGTGCGAAGGGAAGAAGATTAAAGAGGTGAGGAAAGAGGATGCTGGCTGGGATCTCCAGAGTTGTTTTCCCTCAACTGCCTTTTGTTGTAGATTCTTGGACATCAGGTCCAAGGCGACGCCAGCGAAGCCGCGCAGCCAGAGGCGACGCAGGGACAGGAGACGCCGGGACAGGAGACGCCCGGACAGGAGACGCCCGGACAGGGATCCCAAACAGCGGAGGCGCATCGAAGCGCAGCGGAGACAACAGGAAGCGGTTTTCCATAAAGACAGGGTAATCCTGAACGGGTTTTCCCATCATTCCATCGTTTACACACAGATCACGACTGGGTTCACTTGTTGGAGACACCGAACATCGTTAGCAACCTGTTGTGCTGTATTACGTTTGCTGTGTTTCTTTCTCTCTCTCTTATTCTCTCTATCCCGTCAGCCTCTTCCTCTCCTCTTTTACCCTGCCGGCTTTCAGCAGGTTGGCTCCTCCTTGTGAGCCAGGTCCTGCTCAAGGTTTCTTCCTGTTAAAGGGGAGTTTGTCCTTGCCACCGTGCTCACCTAGAGACAATTTTTATTTGGAAAAGGCGCTGTAGAAACAACACTGATTTGAATGAAATGAAATGAAATCCGAAGATAATCTGTGTGGTAGAGCTTGAACGATCGCCTCTCTGGAGTCGTACGCTTCGGCTGCACCAAGGGGCCAAACCCTGACCCTGTCACCGTTCCTCTGGCCGTCAGGGAAACGCTTATTTCAAGGAAGGCAAATACGAGGCAGCCGTGGAGTGTTACAGCCAAGGAATGGAGGCCGACGGCACGAACATCTTCCTGCCCGCCAACAGAGCCATGGCCTACCTCAAGCTGCAGAGGTGACCCCCCCCCCCCGCCCCGTTGCGCCTGGGAGGCTTTTCCTCTCAGTCGTTTGTTGAAAAGACGCCGTGCGTCACAGGTACACGGAGGCGGAGGAGGACTGCAGCAGAGCCCCCGCTCCGGACGGCTCCTAACCCAAGGCTCTGGCGCGTCGGGCCACGGCGCGAGCGGCTCTGGGGAAACCGCAGGAGGCCAAACAAGGCGCCGCCCCGGCACGCCTCAGAGACGGGAGCACCCGGAGGATGTGGCAGCTTTGTGTGTCTTATTATTGCGTTTGCGTCTCACAGATCCCGACGAGGCGCCCAAACCGGAACCCGGGAACAAGCACGCACTGAACGAGCTCCAGAAGCCGCAGGCGGTACGTTGGCGCGTCCCGCAGAATGCTGTCGCACATAGAGGAGAGCGGCGCAAAGTTACAAGTATAGAGGACAGCAGTGGAGAACACTGGGAACTTATTCATGTAGAATAATGTCTTTCCTCCTGACATTTGTCCCTGTCAGGTGATGAGTTCCAGCGGCGTTCCGATTACCGACGGCGCCCAGAGGAGGACAGTTCAGCCGGTAGACAAACCACCACATCTGCGCTCTGCTGTGAGTTCATCGCCTTTCTCTCCTTAATGTTCTAAACTCATATTCAGGATTTTAAAAAGACTAGAGTAAGTTGTAGTCTGAAACTAAATTAAACTAGAAACACAAATAATGAAACCGCAGAACGCAAAGGTGTAGTACCGCTTGTTGTCCAGCAGGTGGCAGTATAGACGGTCTGATTGAGTTAACTCTGATGGCGCTTTAATTAGACCTCCATTCTTGTAACGTTTTAACACAGTTTCCTGACAAACACTGATTGTGTAATGTCCTCCAGAAACCACTGAGAAGGATCGAGATCGAAGAGGTCAGCGGCAGCACCGAGCACCGGTCGGTCGGGTCCAAGCCGATCACCCAGGAAGTGGGCGCGCAGCAGTCCTCTCCGCTGTCAACGTCACCCTCCGCCAAGATGATCAAGATCGAGGAGGTTGCAGAAGTCCCCTCACAGTCACCTGACCCGTCAGTAGAACACTTTTATATTTAATGATTTAAAAAACGCAACTGTGTTCCTCAGAATTATAAATGCAATAACCTCCGTATGGAGCTTCACTGTGGCACCAAGATATCAAATATACCTATTTCAGTGTACTTTTGGGTAACATGTCCGTTGCTCCTCCGTTTGCCAGCGTTCCCCTGAGGACCCAGACACAACAAGCGCGGCAGGAGGAGGTAGCGGATGGCGCTCCGCCGCCATGCAGCCCCTCTCCCTCCGACACGGAGCTGCCTCCTCCACCCAGCAACAGCTTCCAGCTGGAGGCACAGCTGCACAAGATCGGAAACCAGCCCGAAGTGGTCTACAGATATCTGAGGGTGAGGAAAACGTGCTCCGGACCAACAAGATTTGATTTGGTTCTCTTAATTCCATGACGTCTCTAACGTTTGGAATTAATGATGTGTTTCTGTCCTGCAGCAAATCAAGCCTGAAGACTATGGAAGCATTCTCCACAGCTGGCTGGAACCAGACGTGCTCCATAAGATCCTCAGGACTCTGCGGGATTTCTACCTGAAGTGGGTTTTTTTTGTTTTTTGGAGGCCACGCTGGTTCTCGGCCGTCCGGTTAAACACTCGTCTTTGTGCAGGAGCGAAGGTCCGGCCGTGGCGCTGGAGGTGCTGCGCAGCCTCGCCGGGGTGGGCCGCTTCGACATGGCCGTCATGTTCATGTCGTCTGCAGAGAAAAAAGGTAGGGCCCCTGGGATGGGCGTGTTTCTCTCCTTCTCACCGTTGATGGTGTGTGTGTGTGTTCTCTCCTCCCCACAGTCGTCTCAGACCTGTTCGACTTCCTCCGCCAGGCTGACCTGGACGCATCCGCCGTCACGGCCTTACAGCAGAAGTATGGAGTGTGACGCTCGCATTCAAACTCAGACTTGTCTTTTAAGAGCCACGAAATTATACGGTTATGTTTGTAATTAATAAACCTAGATTGGTTTTGCTTCTGGTACTGAAGGAGAATCTAAATTAAGGCAAAGGAACTTGTGCCAAAGATTACTCGGTGCGAGGGGACTTTCTCAATCTTGCCAAAGTGCGGCTCTTTTCCCCCATGTCCCCGTGGGGGCTCCGTAAATTCCCCCACAGCAGAGGTCGTAGCCAACCTGCTCCAGAGCTCCACAAACCAGGACGGCAACGCTTCCAGATGCAGCCACACAACCTAAAGTCGTCTATTTTAACTCAGGTAAAGACCGAGGTACCTTTTATCAGTCCACTTCCTGGGTATTAAAGGTGCAGGAAACAAAAAACAAGCTTTTTTTTTTTCTTTAACCATAACTAAATTACCTGGATGTTTATCACAAATGCTTGACGACAGCGTTACCGCGCGGCAGCGACGCCTGCTGGTCGTTCTAGGAACTGCCTGTCGCTCTGGTCCATCTTTATTAAAAACCTCAGAAATCTGATGTCAAATGAGCACTGGAGCAAACATTCCTGCTAGAAGAGGAGCACCAGGAGCAGAACAAAGCAGTGCGTGGTCCTTTTGTCTTCAAGTAATAAAGTTTATTCAAAGTACAAAACGTCAACAAAGCTACAAATTAAAGAAATATATGTTTTTTCAGGGTTTTTGCAGACAGGAAGTGTGCATTGTGTGGGTGTAAAATAAAAGCAGAGGCGCGGGAGCTCCTAAAGTGGCGTCTCTCTGGAGTCTCTGGGAGGTCTGAAGGTCAGTATTTCTGTGAATGTGTGACCTGAAAAACAGAAACATAGACTTATTTATTCCCTGCTTGTGTTTAAAGCGGCCTTCGCGCCCGTGGGCCCTCCTGTGGCGGTCCCCGGGGCCCTGCCGCAGCAGGGGGCATCGGCGTGTGTGTGTGTGTGCGCTCACGCTTCCACTGGTCCAGCTGCAGCTCGGTGTTGTCCATCGTCTGGTCGTACGGCTGAGCGTCCGTCTCCTCCTCGACGTCCCGGAACTCGGTGAAGAAATCCAAACCCAGGGCCTCAGAGGCGCTGACCCGCTCCTCCGGGTCCAGGAGCAGCATCTTTTCCAGGACGCACACGGCTGTGAAGGTCACACACACACACCAGGAGGTCAGTATGATGAAACCTGGAGCACCGCCTGGGTTGAGATGAGTACCTTTAGCTACCTTTTGAGCTGGACTTTAAAAAAATGGAGTGCAAGTCTTTCTTGGGCACTTTGGGTAGAGTTCGGATGTAGTTTTTGGCCTGTGGGGACAGGAAGTGGAGAAAAGGTTAGATTTTACCATCGTTGAAGCACTTGAAAAGGCCGAGCGCTTCATCTTTTTATTTATTTAGGAATATTTAGGTGATAGTGAACAGTTTGTTGGCATCAGGTGAGCATTTATATGGACGATCAGGAAGTGGCTGCTTTTTACCGGCTGGTTGGCTGATCTAGATACACATCACTGCCTTTATACACTAGTTCATCCTGGTTTTCCAGCATGGTTTCGAGACTTCGACTAGGTCAGCTGATCAATGATTCGAACGGTATCAGCCGAGTTGATCGTGTTTGGGAGGGTAGACACACACATCCTGGCTCTGGAGCTTCGCCACAAACTCGCCGCCCGGCGTTCCCGTGATCTTCATGATTTCTCGGAGCTGGTCCAGGTCTGGGAGGAGAGCCGGTCAAGGTTCAAGGTTAGATTCAGGAGGCGGCGCGGGCCTTGAGTCCATTCAAGGATACGGTCGGTCCCCTTGAACAGCGGCCTTCCCAGCAGCATCTCCGCCATGATGCAACCAGCCGACCAGATGTCCACTGGAACAGAGAGAAAGAGCGGCTCTGCCTCCCGTCGACTCTCTCGCTAACGCGCTGTGGTGAAAGAAGGGTTACCCGTTTGAGTGTAGCGCATCCAGTTCAGGATGACCTCGGGCGCTCGGTACCAGCGGGTCACGACGTAACCGGTCATCTCGGCGTCCGCCTGCCTCGCCAGGCCGAAATCCAGGATCTGGGGGGCAAAAATAACCCCCCCCGACACACCCGGGATATTTAAACGTGTCGACATTGTGGCGTATCTGATGTAGCGTTAGCGCACCTTCAGCTCACAGTCTGGATTTATGGCTAGATTTCCAGGTTTGAGGTCCTGAGGAAGGAAAAAAGAAGAGAATTATGTGAAAACAACCAATTCAGGCGGCTTCTCTTTTTTTTTTTTTAAACGGATGGGTGGAATTGTGTTCTTTTCTCTGTGTGGGAAAAGGAATGAATGAGGAGAGAAGAACAAAACCCCCCTCTAAGCGCCCCCACCCCCACAATTGTGTCGGAAAAGTTCACGCACCCTGTGGATGATCCCTGCAGAGTGGATGTACTGAGGAGAGAGCACACACACACACACACACACACACACACACACACACACACACACAGTCCAACAAATCATTATAAAACCCATTTGATTCCGTTTCAGTCAAATATACTTAATTAAACAATACAAAAGTGTGTTTTCAGTTAGAATTACATTCTTTCTCACCCACCCCACTGTGGAGGTTAAATGTTTGCTTTTGTGTATTTATTCAAAAATTTTAGAAGAAATTTAAGACTTTAAGCAACTGAACGCAAAGAAAAACCTCGTTTAACCCTGCAAATGTAATCACAGGTGTGTGTGTTTTCCTCAGCGAACCCAGGACAGACTCGTGTCACCTTGAGTCCTCTCAGCATCTGGTAGACGAGGAACTGCACCCTGTCCTCCGTCAGCCTCTCCATCTTCATCAGCTTGCCCAGGTCGGTGCCCATGAACGGCATCACCAGGTAGCTGCAGACCAGAGCAGAGACAGGCGGGGTCAGGAGGCCGCGGACGCCGGGACGGACGGACGGACGGGAGCTCACAAGTCCCGCAGGCGGTCCAGGGACACCTCGGCCGTGAAGACATCCAGGAGTCCGATCACCTGAGGGCGGCACACACACACACACACACACACACACACACACACACACACGCGCTCTGTGAGGGCAGCTGGGAGGGCGGCGCGTGGACGTCCTGCGGAGCTGTTACGTTTTCGTGCTTCATGTGTTTGAGCAGCCTCAGCTCCCTGTAGGCCCGCTTGGCGAAGAGTTTGGACTGGAAGGGCCGCTGCAGCTTCTTGATGGCCACCTGGGCCCCCGACCGCCGGTCCCAGGCTGAGCTGAAACACACACAGTTCTCTCAGAAGAGAGGGTCCTTATATTAACCCTGCTCTAACCCTAAAACGGCTACATTACTTTCCAAACTGTTTTAATCTTTTTTTTAAAAAAAATATTTAGTGTTCTTACATGACCCTCGGTGTAAAACTCACAACTATTTGTGGGGGGAAAAAATAATTATATAAAAAATTAGATGATTCCGACTTTACGTCTTGTTTGGAGCACTAATAAGAGGGGAAGTGGTGTTTTCCATTAATAACAGAGTGCGCCGGTGACTTTCAGCGCACTCTTTCTGTGATTGGGGGTGTTTATTTCCCCCAACAATGAGCCTGGAGGTGGGGGGATTCTTTGTTGACCCTCGCAAACGCAACACAATAAAGTCCCGCAGAGCCCCGACCAGCCCACACAGGCAGGAACGGCGTGATTAGAAACGGCTGAGCTTAAATAAGAGCTGAGATAGTCGCAAGTTGGATCTAAAGTCGGAAAACAAGTTTAGTCAAGTACATTTTAACATGTTTTATCTTATATTATTGGACCAGCTTGGCTTCGGCCTCACCAGACGGTCCCGTAGGCTCCAGTTCCGATCTGCTTCAGGTCCCGGTACCTCTCGGGAACCTCCCAGACGGTCCTGTTGACCTCCTGCCGGTAGAAGCCGGTCCTGGGGCGCAGAGCCATCAACACTCAGCCAGCACCGACCCGCTACTACTGAAGGTGGCGGCTCCGTTTCAGGTCTTCTCCGCGCGCAAAGGTGCGTGCTTTTCTCTCTTCTTCTCCTCTGGAACGAGCCGCAGACCCGCAGCCTGGCCCGCACAGATGCGCTCTGCCGGTGCGTAAATTCCACCAGAGGACGCGGCGGAGCGCGGGGCGCGCTCTGGGAGTCCCAGTCACGCCCCCATCGGCACGCACGCACGCACGCACACGCACAGACCGTGTCGCCCGGGGCAGCGCGTGGGTGTGACGAGTATGTGGCCAGAATCCCTCCAACATCTGCGCGTCTGGAGGCATTAAGGCCTGGTGACCCCGGAGGCTCCGGGGGTTGTTTAATGGACCATTTTACAAATATATAAGTTGTACAGACTCTGACTGGGAAATAAAACGCACCTTTTAACAGAGAAAAGAAATAGGCTCATAAAGGAGGAGGAGAAGGGGGCAGGTAGGTAAGAAATTTAACATTAACGCTTCCTACATATTAAATGAGTTAACTTCTATCTTTTAAGTTAGGTTGATCCAGTGGCTAAAGTGAAAGTTTCCACTTAATTGGCTTTTTCTCCTGACATTTTGTCCAAACCCAGGAAAACTGCGTGGGAAAAGTGAGGATGAGACTTCGGCGATCGGTCCTCGACTTCTCCGCCTGCCATCGAGTTATCTGTGTTCCAGGCTTTTTTTAAAAAATTCCGTATAATTACCTTAATTGAAAGAAAAAAACGGGCTGAGGCTTCTAATATGTGTCTCCATCGTTTTATTTATTATGAATGAGGGGTTTTCTTATTATGATGCCAGTCAAAAATGTAATTTTTCAATGTTATTATTGCGTTAATGTTAAATTTCTTACCTAGCCCTTCTCCTCCTCCTTTATGAGCCTAGTTTTGCTTTGCTCTTTGGCTGTCTATGAAATAAACACATCAGTTCTTTCTGCAGATGCATTTTTCCTCCCCTTTATTTATTTATTTATTTATTACACCGTTACTGAGGGAACATATACATCACGTACAACGTTCTAAACTAATTTGAATTTTGCTTAAAATAATCACTTCCTACATATTAAATGAGTTAACTTCTGTCTTTTAAGTTAGGTTGATCCAGTGGATAGTGAAAATTTCCATTTAATTGGCTTTTTCTCCTGACATTTTGTCCAAACCCAGGAAAACTGCGTGGGAAAAGTGAGGATGAGACTGCGGCGATCGGTCCTCGACTTCTCCGCCTGCCATCGAGTTATCTGTGTTCCAGGCTTTTTTTTAAAAATTCCGTATAATCACCTTAATTGAAAGAAAAAACGGGCTGAGGCTTCTAATATGTGTCTCCATCGTTTTATTTATTATGAATGGGGTTTTTATTATTATGATGCCAGTCAAAAATGTAATTTTTCAATGTTATTATTGCGTTAATGTTAACTTTCTTACCTACCCCTTCTCCTCCTCCTTTATGAGCCAAGTTTTGCTTTGCTCTTTGGCTGTCTATGAAATAAACACATCAGTTCTTTCTGCAGATGCATTTTTCTCCCCTTTATTTATTTAATTTATTTATTTATTGTATTTATTTATTACACACGGGGAGCTGGGGAACATATACATCATATACAATGTTCTAAACTAATTTGAAGTTCTGTTTGAAAGCTATCAATGGGGCTTCCGACATATTAAATGAGTTAACTTCTGTCTTTTAAGTTAGGTTGATCCAGTGGATAAAGTGAAAGTTTCCACTTAATTGGCTTTTTCTCCTGACATTTTGTCCAAACCCAGGAAAACTGCGTGGGAAAAGTGAGGATGAGACTGCGGCGATCGGTCCTCGACTTCTCCGCCTGCCATCGAGTTATCTGTGTTCCAGGCTTTTTTTTTTTTAAATTCCGTATAATCACCTTAATTGAAAGAAAAAACGGGCTGAGGCTTCTAATATGTGTCTCCATCGTTTTATTTATTATGAATGGGTTTTTTATTATTATGATGCCAGTCAAAAATGTAACTTTTCAATGTTATTATTGCGTTAATGTTAACTTTCTTACCTACCCCCTTCTCCTCCTCCTTTATGAGCCTAGTTTTGCTTTGCTCTTTGGCTGTCTATGAAATAAACACATCAGTTCTTTCTGCAGATGCATTTTTCTCCCCTTTATTTATTTATTTATTTATTTATTTATTACACCGACATATACATCATATACAATGTTCTAAACTAATTTGAATTCTGTTTGAAAGTATCACTTCCGACATATTAAATGAGTAAACTTCTGTCTTTTAAGTTAGGTTGATCCAGTGGCTAAAGTGAAAGTTTCCACTTAATTGGCTTTTTCTCCTGACATTTTGTCCAAACCCAAGAAAACTGCGTGGGAAAAGTGAGGATGAGACTGCGGCGATCGGTCCTCGACTTCTCCGCCTGCCATCGAGTTATCTGTGTTCCAGGCTTTTTTTAAATTCCGTAGTAATCAACTTAATTGAAAGAAAAAAGGGACTGAGGCTTCTAATATGTGTCTCCATCGTTTTATTTATTATGAATGGGGTTTTTTATTATGATGCCAGTCAAAAATGTAATTTTTCAATGTTATTATCTGCGATTATTTTAAGCCAAATTCAAAC
>CAAE01004471.1:0-19254 GCA_000180735.1 Tetraodon nigroviridis | reverse complement strand
TAACCTTTACTACACAACACCACAACATAACATATATAACATGACATACCAAACACACAACAAATAAACCATGCCACAAAATATCATACAACATTGCATAACATAACAAAAAAACCATACTACACTATAAAATACTAAATAAATTACACTACACAAGACCATAACATACCATACTAAATGTGGGAAGGGGCAAAACCATATCGCATAACATAACATAACATCACATAGGGTAACATACCAAATGACCCATACTACACAACACCACAACATAACATAAATAACATGACATAACGTAACAGACCAAATACCACACCGCAAAATACCATACCATAACATAACATGACAAATAACCGATACTACACAACACCACAACATAACTGAACATAACATAAATAACATGACATAACGTAACATACCAAATAGGCAACACCACACATGCTGTACTGTACCATAACAGCTATACCATAATATACCACCATTAACTCTGACCCTGCCAGAATCAATGGATGGTGTTCCTAATTCCAGAAACTCTCGTTAGGGGGCACCAATTCCACTTATTTGAGGAAACCAACAAACTCAAGAAGTTTTTGTAATAAAGTGTAATCAGTTTTCTAGATAAAAACACACGTTCTAAAACATTCACCTCTGCGCCTTTTTTAAAATAATAAACAGAGAACAGCTGACGAAATGGAAATGGAATGAAACTGAACTCAGGCAAACGATCATTTGAATGGAACAACGTTACATTGTTATATCCTGCTAAACCTGAAACCTTTTCAAAAACTTGGATTTTTATTAATTTACTATTTGAGACTCAGTGTTTGATACTAGGATCGAATCAGCTCTTCCTCCAGCTCTTCCCGGGGAATCCCCAGGCGTTCCCACGCCAGCTGGGAGACATAGTCTCTCCAGCGTGTCGTAGGTCTTCCCGGAGGCCTCCTACCGGAGGGACTTGACCTGATCGACCCAGATCCTAAAACATGTTTGGGGGCGTCTTCATGAGAAAAGGATTGGAAAACCCAACTAAAAGTCCACTAGCAACATTTGTGTGAGGGTTGTCCTGATGTTGGTACCAGGGTCCGGCAGTCACCAAACAACAAGATAAGGACCGGTACCGGTTAGGGTTCAGAATGAAAAGAGGAGAGGGAAGAAAGAAAGAAGAATTCCAACAAGGGGGAGATGTCCGCCATGTTCGGCTACACGTACTATACCAATAAACATAGCAACTCAACCACGCCACAGCACACCATAACACACCGCACTGTAGCGTAGCACACCTCTCCTTAAGCTGCCTCTGAGTTAATGGCCTTTGTCTGGCTAATAACCTTTGACCTTTACGTCTCAGTCTCTCCCCGCAGCTATGGGTGGGGGGCGTGGCCTGGATGGATCAGTAGGCGGGCCCCGGCGCCAGCGCAGAGATGTGCGCACCGCGCTGCCTTATGAAGACCAGCTGTCGTACCCGGCCAGTCATGGAAGGAGCGGGGTCAATGACCTCTACTACCAATCAGATGACTGGAGGGGGCAAGGCCTGGACCAGGCTCTGCAGCGGTTGGTGGAGAGGGACCAGAGGCGGGAAATAGAGGAGGAGCAGCGGGCAGGTTGCACTTTTTACCCTCGGTCTCATCCAAGTCTCAGCCCATGAAGAACCTGACCGGTTCCTGTAGCTAAAGTCTCTATTTTAAGAGCTGTGAGTGTGTTTCTGACTGTTCCCAGCGTACATGAGCGCTTTGCTCCGCCTACTGAGCGAAGGCACGAGCGCAGGACTGGTCGGACCAGGTGACATGGAAGTGGTGGAGGAGGAGGTGGATGACGAAGAGGAGGACGACCAGGAGCCACCGGAGGACTTTCAGAGGCCGATCCCTGCAGACTATGACGAGACGGGGCGGGGCCTAAGCGCGGGGAGGCCCTCGGCCACCTGGTGGGGCCGTCTGGAGCCCCAGCTGGCTCAGGCTCTGCTGGACAGGTGAGCTCTGCTTCCTGTTTGGGAGGCCGTCGTTGGGACTGATCACATGTGCTGTCAGGATGGAACCACAGCTGGTCCAGGTTCTGCTGGAGCGGGCGCGCCAGGAGAAGCTGCAGCAGTCTGGGCGGACTGGGGACGGGACCAGGAGGCTCTGAGGTGATCCACCCACCACTAACCCACGTTTCCATAGCGACGCCTCGAGGCTCACAGTCGTGTCCTCCTTAGACATTTGGTCTCGAAGGTCCTGTCCAGCATGGGCCCGACCGGCGTGGACGGCGCGTCCTCTGCTCGACGAATGAGAAGGCCGTGCCGCCCGTCAGCTCCGCCCACAGGAGGACGCGGCGCTCCCTGGACGATGCGGCTCCTCCAGCGGCCAGCATCGACCCTCCTCTGCTGAGGGTGAAACGCCTGGGGGACGAGAACGAGGAGGAGGAGGAGGATGGAGGAGGAGGAGAAGGTCTTCAGCCCCGCCGCAGGGCTCCAGAGGATGAAGCGCGTGGACCAAGACCTGGGTCAGGAGAGCCGCCGGCGCCGGAGGAGAGCCACTCTGACCTACGACCCCCAGCTCCTGCTCAGGCAGGTTATGGAATACATGAGGGAGTAGGAGCGGCTGGGAGGAGGCGTCGCTGTTGTGTTTCAGGAGTTTTCTTTACTGTTTCCATCTTAGCTGCTTCGGTGAAAACGTGTTTTATCAGTTCTTTGTAGCAGAAGTGTAAAAACCAGCAAAGCGATGAAGGAAGGAAGAAGAATATCAGCATCACTGTGGGATTTATGGGCGTTCCGTCCTGGACGGACACGCTCGGAGAGCTTTATTCATTTCTTTCATGTTATAAATGTCAGCAGATATTGATCAGAGAGGTCAGAGGTGGGCAAACTGAGGCCTGGGGGCCACATGTGGCCCGATGAGCTATTCATTTCGGCCCACAGAGCCTTCACAATCAGTTCTTCAAAAATCAAAAAAGAGGGTTGTTAGCTTGATTGGTTAGGAAAAGGTTCAGACCTCCCCCTTCAGCTAGCATGCTAACATGTCCTCTCCAGAAGGTGGGGCTAAATATCATTTGAAGCTTTTTCAAACATCTCCAGTAAAACCAATTTCCAGGCTCTTCAGAATATTTTCTCAGTCAATCGTCCATTGAGCAGGATGTTTAGCTAACCTCTGATCCTCAGGCGGGGGGTTAGCTTCCTGCACCACCTGACCGGCCTCTTCATCAAGATGTGAAACCCAACATGGCCCCCCAGGCTAGAAAATCGCCTACCTCTGTTTTCTGAGAAACATGGATGCAGTTAAGGTGGAAACATCTCCAGGTTGCAACGTTAACAACGTTAACGCTAACACAACCACGAATGTCTACGGGGAATATTTAGCTAAACGAGATGCAGTCTACAAAACAGCCGCCGTGAGGAGCGGCCGAGCTAATCTGTGGTCGGTTTTCCTTCCCGTGTTTTCCGTGTTTTGGCTGGTGTTCGGCAGCTCCGTCAGCGCCATCTCTGTCTGTCTGCAGCGAAACACAAACCCTCGTCCCTCTCACGCGGAATTAAAGTTTAGTGTTCGCCACATTCCCACGCTCTTGTCTTTTCTTCTTTTTTAAGTATAAGTCCAGACTTTTCCTGACAATTAATCGTCTCTGAAAAAACTCAGTCATGACCTGTGACCTTTGACCCCACATTGGACCTTGTTAGGTGAAAAATCCACCACTGCGTCCGTGTAGCAACCTCAGGGTAGCAGTTCTAGCTAGTCAGGTTTAACTTCAACATCCCCAGAAGCATATTTGGGTTCTAAAAAGATCTTTATTTTGTCACCGTCACATGACAAGAACAACAAACCCAACTGGTCGTCTTTAGCATGTTGGAAGGGTAAATATAAATCCATAGTTCTAACGGCGGTAAAGCTAACCCACGCGGTTTAGCGCTTTACATCCACGTTTAAACACTTCCTGTGTGAGTTCTACTCTAATCTCAACGTTCCGACATGCAGGACCAACGGCGGCCACACCGACCACAAACACCAACAATCAGGTTACAAGAACGTACGGAAATAAATCGACCGTATTTTTTAAGTTCGAAGTTTAAGTTGCATCGGTCAAAAAATGCATCATGAAGGAGAAAAAACATTTAAGTCACGCTGGATTATAATCTAATTTCTTGGGAAGTGTATTTTACAAAACGGGGAACTTCTAGTTCTAATAACAACACTAGAATCTGGAACAACAGGCTAAACAGGTGTTAGCTATGATAACGTAGCACATTAGCAGTTATTCAGCTACACAATAGCATAAAGAACATACATGGGAGGTTCAAAAGGCAGAATTAGCATAACACATTCCTGACTCTAACCTGCTAGCGACTGCTTAGCAAGTTTAGCTAACTTTCCATCTCCCTCCACTGAGCTCTTCATCATCGGTGAAGAGGAGGAGACATTTGTGTTCAGTCTGTCTCAGTCGTCTTTAGGCTAACGTTTAAATTCATTTTCAGTGGTACAGGAGTAGCACATAGTGGTAGCTGTCGCTGGCTTAGAGCGCCCTCTAGCGGCTGTAGCTAATCCATATTTTTATATTCAAGCTGCACCCGAGTAGAAGTCTCAGGACCAACTATGAAAAAAAAGTGCGAAAAATACTTCTGTCACACTCTGCTCCATGTCTGCCGTTACCATGGCAACGCGGTTACGTTCTTGACGACGCTTTTTGTAGTTAACCAGCTGCTACCAGTTCAAGGTAGCATGTGATAGCAAAGGGGAGGACTCGGTAGCGTCTCTTGTGCTTTTTGTTTCTTTTCTAGCTTCTGCAGACAGAAATACGAGTCTTTTTTACGTTGTTTTTTTTTTTTTTTTCATCTTGTTGGGAAGATTCGACACAAAAACTGATCAACGGTCACCTCGTTACCATGGCAACAGCGCTGCCCGTGTCCTCAGGAGCACGGTGGCTTGACATCGTCAGCCAAGGTTAAACCGACCGAGCAACCAAACGGGGGGACATTGTTTAGCTTTCCCTGCGCTGTTAGCATTTTGTGTTAGCATCCGAAAATCACAGGAGGATTTTACTAAAACGTGAACGTCTGTGGCCGTCTGGACACTGAATGATGCACACGCAGCTGTTAGCAAGACACAAAAACTCACTAGCATAACCCTAAAGTGCTGTTTCCGGCCCAAATTAGCATCTGTGCTAGCTGCTCAAGGGCAGAGCTGCTGGTTTAGACTGAAAATACCAACCAAACACGTCAAACCCCACCAGGAAGTGGACAGAAACCTGTCTCCTGTCTTCATGTCCGTTCTCACTGGGGTCAGAAAAAGCTGCAGGGGAGCTGATGAGGAGCAGATGGAGGGATGGTTCCATCCCTCTGCCTCTCTGAGCAGGAAGGGTCATGTTCAGGGGAACTTTTCCTCTTTTCGATGGTTTTAGGATGTAAAGAAACACATGAGCTCGCCGAGTCTCTACGCTGACATCAGCAAACCAGCCGTCACTACGGAAACACACACAAACAGACCCAGTCAGGCTGCCCTCACATCCACCCTAACTGGTCCTCAGGGTCCCTAACTGGTCCTCAGGGTCCCTAACTGGTCCTTGGGGTCCCTAACTGGTCCTGAAACTTCCTAATTGGTCCTTGAGCTCCCTAAATCCTAAATCCTAAAGCTTTCTAACCGATCCTAGGCTCCCTAACTGGTTCTAGTCCTTCCTAACTAGTCCTGGGGCTCTCTAACTGGTTCTGGAGCTTCCTATCTAGTCCTGGAACTACCTAGCTGGCCCTGGAGCTCCCTAACTGGTCTTAGGGCTCCCTAACTGGTCCTTGAGCTCCCTAACTGGTTCTGAAACTCCCTAACTGGTCCTGGAGCTCCCTAACTGGTCCTGCCCCCACCCCAACCCCGACTCCTCACCCTCTTTGGCGTCAGGCGGCAGCAGCGCGTCCTGCCGGTTGGCGAGGACAAACGCCAGCGTGGCCAGGATAGCCGCGTCCAGAACTCCCAGTACAGCCAGGACGTAGGCCCAGTGAACCGAACAGTTGCCGGGCGAGAAGCTGCCCACCTGAGGGATCGAGTCCGGCGGGTTGATGCAGATCAAAGAGATCACCAAGGAACGAGGACAACAACGGTACTCACAGAGTCTCCGCACAAGGATCTCATCTCAGGACTCTCCCAGGAGTCTGGAAACAGCAGACAAGCCAGCGCCAGGCAGAAACCTGGACACGCACACACACACACACACACACACACACACTAGCAGCTAGGAACACTGGGAACACTGGGAACACTGGGAGCAGTGGGAGCTGACCTGCCGTGAGCTGCAACCATGCGCAGATCTTGTAAACGGTTGCGGCGCTGCAGAACCTGAAGAGGCAGAGACAGAGGACGCTGGTCCACACCGCCCACAGGGACACGCCCACCAGCACCGCCACCGACTGGAAGGAGGGCAGAGGGGACAGGCTGGACAGGCCGCCGCGGCAGTCCGGGACCGGCCAGTCCGACTCCACGCACACCTGCAACAGAGGAGAAAACCGTCCCGCCGCCAGCTGAGACCCGCCGGACATGTGACCTGTCTCACCTCAAACAGGCCCAGCCTTCCGCTGGGCGGGGCCGCTCCCGGCGGCAAATGGCGCTGGGTCCCTGTGGTCCCCACCCAGGACGGCTGCACCAGGACCACCACCTGGATGATGGCGAAGCAGAGGGTGCAGACGGCCCAGAGGACGCCGACGGCCCGGGCGCTGCGGACAAACTCCGTCTGGTAGAGGCGGGACAGGTCGGCGAGGCCGGGGGACGCGGACATGCCTGGGGGGACGAGGGGGGGACACAGTTTATCGGTTTATGCCAGAGGTTGGCAACTGTGGGGCCCGGGGGCCACATGTGGCCCGGTGAACCATTGAATCCAGCCCACAATCGTTTCTCCAAGAACCAAACTCAGAGGGTCGTTAGCTTGACTGGTTAGAAAACCCCCCAGACCCCCCCCCCACCCTTCAGCTAGCATGCTAACATGCTAACAAGAAGGTGGGGCCAAACATCATGTGGAGCTTCCAGCTCTGGTTGGACCGATTTGAAAAAGATTGGTCCAAAATGTTAATAGTCCATCCAGCAGGATGTTTAGCTAACCTCTGATCCTCAGGGGAGGGGGGTTAGCTTCCTGCACCACCTGACCAGCCTCTTCATCGAGATCCAAACCCCACGTGGCCCTTCAGGAAGAGCACCATCAGAAGGCTCAGGTGGAGGCTCTCTGGTGAAAGTCCAAAGAACCGTCCTTCATCTCCGGGACGGACACGCGCTGCTCGCGCTCCTCGGATCAGCCAATCAGCGCCGAGTCGCAGTAAACACAAACATCCACCCACGGTTACGTCATCCAGCGCCAACCCGCGCGCCCACGCACACGCACGGAGAGGGCGATAAAGACGATCGATCCCGGACAGGTTCGGAGGAACCGAACCCGCACTGACCTGCGGCTGATGAGCTTCCGCCGGCCGACGGCGCGTGCGTCTGTCCGTCTGGAGGAGGAGGAGGAGGAGCAGGAGCAGGAGCAGCAGGAGGAGGAGCAGGAGCAGCAGGAGGAGGAGCAGCTCGTGGAGACCCGGCGCGAAGTCAGCAACCAGGCTGGTTTGAATGCGACGCTGGTCCAGTGATGAAGATCAGCACATCCGCGCTCAGCATCACCTTCATCGCCCGGAGGTCACGTGGTGTTTCGCCGCCCCCTACCGGCCGGTCCGAGAACTGCACCGACGAATCTGACCGATCCAGATCTCACACACACATCCAGCTCGCTACCCGGGATTATTGTCCCAGATGGACTGAATTCCTGGTTGACATGGATGCAGAACTCCCCTACAAAACCACCAATAACCTACAGCGATTGCCTCTGATGGACAGCTGTGTCTGCAAAGAAACAGTCAGCCAGTCGGGAGGTGAATATTTTAACAGAAACAAACAGCTTTAAGAGATAAAGACGCAGCTTCATCAGTAAAATGTGCTTTTTTGGCGCGGTCAGATCCACAGCAAACCACAGAACACGAACCGGGGAGTGCGACCGCCCCAGAGCCTCAACAAAAGCCCATCTGTACGTTTGTTTTGGTTTCCTGAACTTTGGAATCATTATTGCTCAGCGATGACGTTATTTTTTTTAGAAGAAGACACATCTCCACCACGGTCGGGGACGAAACCGGCCCCTAGAAGCACCGGCTGCTGCGTGGTTGCGGCTCTGGCCTTCGTCCTTTCGGTTTGTGCTGGTGAGAATCAAAGACCTGATGGGACGAACGTGTTCAGCACCAGTCTGCAGTTAAAACCAGATGAAACGACCTTCCAAGGGTTGCTTCAGATGAGACATGACCAGCGCAGTCAGGGCTCCGTCTCAGGCGGCTGCCTCCTCTTCCTCCGGCTCTCAGCTCCAGGGAGGGATCTCCTCCCCGAACTTGGCACAGTGAGCAGCGTTTTTGGCCTCAAAAAGAGTCTGAAACCAATAAAAGAAGAGAAAGAAAAGAGTCGTTTAGACACACCTCTGCTGAAGTCAGAGAGGAATGGATGAGGAGGAGGACGGTCTGTCTGTCTGTCTGTCTGTCTGTCTGTCTGTCTGTCTGTCTGTCTGTCCGTCTAACGCCCGGAGGGTCACCTGGTTGTGCACGTAGGCCTCGCACAGGTAACACCACACCGACAGGTCCGAGAAGCTCAGCACCACAGGGTGTTCCGCCGCAGCGCCGTGGGTCACCATGTGTTCGCTAACGTAGCGGCCACAGAAGACCTGCGAGGGGACGGGAGCTCGGGTGAGACGCCTGGGGACACAGGGTCAGCCGGCGGGACGGGTCACCTGGTAGCAGGTGAGGCAGATCCAGTTCTCGGCCTCGGAGCCGCAGTCCTGACACGGCTGGAAGATGTCGATGCCCGAGGGAGGGAGCGGCCTGACGGCGTCCAGGTGGGGGCACCAGGGCAGGGGGTCCACCACATACAGCGTCTGAGGACACAGGACGGGACAGGGGAGGGCAGCCGGCGTGTCAGAGCGCCATGTTTCTGACATCCGTCCACTCACATCCGACGGTCCTCCACAGATCAGCTCCAGGGAGCCGTGGGAGGCCGGCCCACCGCAGGCTCCCTCCCCCCCTGATTGGCTCGGCTCAGGTGACTCCGCCTTGGCATCGCGTTCACAGGCGCGTTCCGGGCTAGGCGGGGCCTTCGGCCTGGCCCCTCCCGCCCAGGCGGACACGGTGGGAGAGGGAGCAGCTGCAGGACTGATGTCCAAGCTGGCCAGTCCCTGCGTGAGCACCTCCACACCGCCGTCCCTCTGATTCAAGAAACACCACAAAACAGAACAAGCGTCATCTCCCCGGTTCCTTCTTTCCAAAGTTCCCCTAAAACCCCCAACAACCAAAGTGTCCAGCTGTCCTGCCGGGGACAGCGGAGATCCGTCCTTGCCGCCCCCCTCTGACTTCCTGTCTTTTCCTCTGGAACTTCGTTTGCCACGATGCTTTGGAGAAGGCAGGGCGGAACGCACCGACTCTGGGACTGAGCGAGAGAACATGTCCTCAAACCGCAGAGAGACGATAAAGGAGGACGAGGACAGTGGCGACTGACTGTGGATCCTCAGTGACCTCCAGTAGGGCGCGTGGTGTCGGACCACCTCGTTGATGGTTGCCACGGCGCTGGGATGCGGCGGCGGGAGGGGCGTCACCAGAGATGGAGGAGGGTCGCCCAGCAACACACTGGTGCACATGGCCATGGATTTAGAGATAGATGACAGATTATAACCCCCCTGAAAAAGAGTAAAGGGAGAGAGAAGGTAACGAGAGCATTTTTATTAGCAAAAAGCAATAAATAAAGAAAACGGATCAAAATCTGCCGTTGGAGGCCATGTTTAAAAATCAGTGTTTTCATTTTCCATGAAGGGCAGATTCCGTAACCCTACTTCAGAATCTCTACACACCTCCAGTATGAGCAGGACCCGCCCTCCAGCCAGGGACATCAGCTGGTGTGTCAGGTGTGCGTAACCTTCCGGGGTCACGTGATACCCCCCCAGGGGATCCCCGCGAGCCGCGTCGAAACCAGCGGACACAAGAACCAGGCCAGGGTTGAACTGCAGAGAGGACGCGTGAAGACACGCGACGACAACAACAGCAACAATCTGTGTGTGTGCGTGTGTGTGTGTGTGTGTGTGTGTGTGTGTTACCTCGGTGGCTATAGGCATGACCACATGGTGGAAGGCAGCGAGGTAGTCAGGGTCACCCATCCGTCCTCCGCTCCACGCTATGTTGACGTTATATCCCGCCCCCTTGGACACGCCCACTCTGTCAGGGGCGGCGTCCTCCGACGATGGAAAGAAAGCCCCGTTGTCATAGCGATGGAGAGAGATGTACAGGACACTGGAAAGGAGAGGCGTAGCGTGGCGTCATGCGGAGCCCGGCTTCGGTCCGCGCCCTCGTCCTCACCTGTCGTCATCCTCAAACATGTGCTGTGTCCCGTTGCCGTGGTGAACGTCCCAGTCCAAGATGAGGACTCGCAGCGGTGCGTCGCGGGACAGCTTCTGGGCGTGGCGGGCGGCGAGAGCGGCCGTGTTGAAGAAACAGAAGCCGCAGGGAAGGTCCCTCTCGGCGTGGTGACCCGGAGGCCGAACAACGGCCACGGCGTTCCTCACCTGGCCGCACAGCGCATCCGTTACACCACTGTGGCGTGTTAGCCGTAGCTCGAACGTGCAGCGTGCGCGCTACCTGTCCGGCGAGGATCTGTTCCACAGCGCTGAAGCAGCCTCCGGCAGCCAGCAGCGCCGACTGGAAGCTCTGGTTGTTGATATAAATGGAGTTAAACTCGTTTCCCAGTCTGTGCAGGTCTCTGGGCTTCATCGTAGCCGTGGCGCGCATCTGCTCCACGTGCTGCAAGCTGCGCACACAAACACACACACAAAAATGTACACATCCAGGGTTTATTGTACAGACACATGAAGCGTGGGAGGTGGGCAATCTGCGGTCCAGGGGCCACACGAGGCCCAATGGACTAATTATTCGGGCCCGCAGAGGCAGAAGAAAAGGTTCTGACCCGACACTGAGAGCTGATCCTGACCTGTGACACATGGACAGCTCCTCCTCGGTTGCCAAGCGTGCCGGTATTCGTTGACAGCGGTCCACCAGCCCCAGCTCCTGATGTTTGGAGAAGATTTTGAAGATCCTCTGCGGTTGCTCGGGGTGATGTCTGCAGAGAAGGGCGAAGGGTCACGTGATCGCAGTCCTACAGCGAGACCACACCTTCACGTCCACGGTTGCTCACCTGTCCCACAGGTTCAGATGTTCCATCATGCGCTCATCGTAAACCAGGCCTGTTGCCGCGGCAACAGAGGGGGCGAGGCCGCTGGGCTCGGCTGTCTGGTCAACGGTTGTTGTTCTCTGGACGCCGTCTGCAGCCCATGGGCCACTCTCTGCAGAGCAAAGAGGAAGAGCTCAGGAACGGGTGCAATCCCCGTACTACTTCAGTACCAGGCTGCACGAAAAGAATTAATTACTAATTCATTAAGAATTTTTTTTTAAGTCTGACCCAAGCTTTATTTTGAAAAACAACCGGATTCCCTTTGTTACATCTCAGTCACGTGACACATTAACGCTAAAATTTAGCGATGGGAGCGCCTTGTTGCAGAGAAACAAGCTTAGCTCGTGTTTAAACCTTTAACTGGCATGTTCAAACGTTTTAGTGCCGGTTGTATCATTTTGGTTTTTTTATTATTTATTTTTATTGTATTTATCGGTCTTTGGTGCTAACATAGTCGGGGACCGCTGGTTTAGGAAACATGGTACGAGTCATGTGGGTGTGAGAATGAAGTAAACGACCGATCGGTAATTAATAAAATAAAATGATCGTATCTTACCCAGTGTTTGCAGAGACGGCCAGTGTGGAAACAGAGCCGAGAGAGTCTGGGAGATGGACTGCAAAGCACTGGCGGACGGACGGACAGACAGACAGACAGACAGACAGACAGACAGACAGGTATAAACTGACCTGTTATTACCGAGAACGAGTGACTCTGAGGGATTTACCTGTCAGACGGGGCTGTGGGTGGGGCCAGAGGAGGACAGGCTCCTCCCAGCAGAGCTCCAACACAGGCTGCAGCGGCCTCTGCTGTCGACTGTAGGTTATAACCTCCCTACACCACACACACACACACAAAGTTCATGACGCTCTATCCCTGCAAACGTGCTTGGACAAACAGGTTTTACCTCAAGAGCCAGAAGGAGTCGACCTTCGGCCAGAGCCATCAGCATGTGTGTGAGAATGTGGAAGCACGGAGGACGCACACACATCTCGCCCTGAACACACAAGCACACACAGCAGCATGGCTGAAGGATCAGCGATACCGGAACGGGAGGCATGTTTGACCGCAACCTGTGTGTGTTTTTCACCTTCTCGTCCTCGACCGCAGCATCAAACCCGGCAGAGACCAACACCAGCTGAGGCTGAAACTAACAGAAAGACAGCTGCCTTCACTCACTTGTTGTTCCTCTGCGTGTGTGTGTGTGTGGGTGTGTGAGGGTAACCTCGTGAGCTATGGGCAGCAGCAGTTGTTGGAAGGCTGAGATGTAATCGGCGTCCGTCATCCCCGTCTGAGGAGCAAAACACCCACAACAGGATGATTTTATTACTCCACCGACCAGGGGTGGGCAATTATTTACCTGGAGAGCCACACTGGGTTTTAGAGTTTAGGTAAAGGGCTGGTCAGGTGGTGCAGGAAGCTAACCCCACCACATGAGGATTGGAGGTTAGCTAAAAGTTGTGCCTAATGGACTATTGACTGAGAAAATAGTTTGAGGAGCAAGCAGATATGTCAGCGTGCTAGATGAAGAGGTGGTCTGAGACTTTTTCTAACCAACCAAGCTGACAACCTCTTTTTTGTTTTCTGCACGCCGGGATATATAGTTCATCGGGCCACATGTGGCCCCCGGGCCTCTGTTTGCCCACCATTGCTACAGATCATCGCACCACGCCGCTTCAGAGCTGCAAAAGCAAAAAAGGTGGAATCATGGAGCCAGGAGGTCCCAGCAGCCACGCTAACGAGCCCAAAGCAACCCAACAGGCTCACCTTGTTCCAGGGGAGATTGATGTTTCTGCCTGCTGCTCGCGGAGTTCCAACAAAATGGCTGTCGGACTCTGGAAGGTGGGGCCAGAAAGAGCCCTGCTCGTACCTGTGCACGCTAAAGTACAGAACACTAACACACACACACACACGGACACACACACAGACAGTCCGAGATTGGCAGGTATGAGATCTTGATCCCTGGTGCGAGTAACCAAGATGGAGGTCCAGGAGCTTACCTGGGGTCTTCCTGGAACAGGTACTGGGTCCCTTGTCCGTGGTGAACATCCCAGTCAACGATCAACACCCTGACACACAGACCACAACGTGCCATTGGTGCCACCCGCAGAAGCCGTTTGGCTGGCGTTCAGCCGACGCGCCTACCTGCTAACCGAGTGTCTGGTCTGAGCGTATCGAGCCGCGATCGCCACGTTGTTGAAAAGACAAAAACCGTTTGGGAGGTCTTTCTGGGCGTGATGACCAGGAGGTCTGACAGGGGGACAGACACACCACAAGGTTTCACTGCTACAGCCAGAACTACGTCAGGATTGGCTCCAACCACCAAAGAAGGGCCGTCAGGAAGGTTGAAATCAGGGCCAGGTCCAGGCCATTCTAGTCCTGAAAGGTGCTACCTGACGACGGCGAAGCCGTTCCTGAGTTCGGAGGTCATGACCCGATCCACCAGCTGGAGAAGCGAACCCACGGCCGTCACACCCGCTGTGAAGGACTCCTGAAACACCAACGCACGTCTGAAGCCATCGCAGGAAGCGCTCGGCACCTGGCAACAAGCTCTGGCTGCAACCAGCTCTTACCGGGTGAAGGTAGACTGAGTCGTATTTGTCCGACAAGCTGTGAAGTTCGTCCTCCGTCATGGTCTGAGTTGACCTCAGCAGATCCACGTGATGTTTCCTACAAACACACACGGGGAGGAGCGAAAGCGTCATCCGTGGTACGACCGGAATGATTCTTCACCCCGACGTGTGCGGACTCACGTGTGACAAAGCAGCAGCTCTTCTTCTGTAGCTTCTCGGGGCTGAAACACACACACACACACACACACACACACACACACAGGTGAGCACTCAGAACAGGGTCTGTCCCTCAGGGACAATTTAGGTGCCACAACCGTCCAACAGGAGGCAGCAGAACACAAACTGGCGGAGAACGGGAGGAACCGACCTCCACCCTGGTGCACTGGGACAGCAGGCCCTGGTGCTGCAGTTCCTCCATGATGAACGTCACTCTCTCCGGGCTCTCCGGATGGCTGGACCGGGACACACAGACCAGCGTTGGATCGGGTCGAAGCAGGGAAAAAGGTTAAAAACACGGTGATTACCTGGAATCCCAGAGGTTCTTGTGGTGAGTGAAGATGTCAGAGAAGACCAGACCCGTTCCGCTGGCCGATGGGCGGCTGGACACACTCTGCACACACAAAAGCATCAAAGACTGATCATCCTGGATAATCTGGCTACAATAAACCGTTCCCTGAAGAAAATCTGTCACAACCATTGTCTTTGGAGTTTCACAAGTTTTTTTCGATGCTCAAAGAACAATAATGGTTTTTTGCACTTTCAGATCCTTGTAAAGTTGTAATTTTGCCTCTTCGGACTAATAATTGCATATTTAAACTGACATTAAACACCTTCAAGCAGCCAGATGCTCTTTAGATCTGCGGAAAGGCTTCAACACACTTGTTTCTGGGTTTTCTGTGACTGAAACGTGAAATCTCACCAGCATCTTCAGTTTGGCACTCATGTCTTCCTCTTCCACTCTGCTCCGCTCCATTCTTCCTCTCCTCTTCACCTCCTGCAGGCTGCTTTCTGCCTTCTTACGGTCCTTCGCTTTGCTGCCGCTGCCCTGAAAAACACAAATCCTTCATCTGAACTCGGGAAGGTCTCCTCTTAGAACAAAACCCAGACGCACAGATGAGAAACGAGGAAGAAGAGAGTCTGTCAAAGATTCACGACAGCAGAAAACCAGAAGGTCAAACTCTGAGTCTGGTGAATGACTGACAGCTGCTGAGCCATTCGAGACTGCTCAAATTAATTTATACTAACGTCTAAACCCGAGGTGGGCAAACTGAGGCCCAGGGGCCACATGTGGCCCAGTGGTTTATTTATTCCGGCCCACGGGACCTACACATTTTTTTTAAAAGCCAAATTAGGAAAGTTGTCAGCTTGATTGGTTAGAAAAAGGTTCAGACCCGCCCTTCAGCTAGCATGCTAACATGTCCCCACAGGAAGGTGGGGCCAAACATCATTTAGCATACCATCTCTAGCTGGACCCATTTACAGGCCCTGCTACACATTTTCTCAGTCAATCGTCCATCCAGCAGGATTTTTAGCTAACCTCTGATCCTCGCGTGAGGGGTTAGCTTCCTGCACCACCTGACCGGCCTCTTCCTCAATATCTAGAAGCCAGCGTGGCCCCTCTGGCTAAAGAATTCCCCTTCACTGGTTTAAACTACATTTAAAGATATAAAATAGTGGCAGAAACAAATAGCACAGCCCCAAAAACTCAACTCATCAATCCCTCAACACAAAAATGATCCTGGGGCAGTCACAATTTTTCTCAATCGCAACAATTTTTCATCATGGTGGTTATTTTTCATAATTGTGATGATCGTTAATTATGTTTTTAATCGCCAAAGTTGCGTAAAACGACTACGAATCTGCATCTGACGTCATCGCATTGCAGCAGCATCACCGTGGCAACCACACGTCGTTTACCTCCCGTCTTGATTAGCTCGGCAGCGAGCGCTACTAGCATGGTAAGCTACATCCATCCATCCATCCATCCATCCATCCATCTTCTTCCGCTTATCCGGGGTCGGGTCGCGGGGGCAGCAGTCTAAGCAAGGAGGCCCAGACTTCCCTCTCCCCAGCTACTTTTTCCAGCTCTTCCGGGGCGACCCCCCAGGCGTTCCCAGGCCAGCTGAGAGACGTAGTTCTCTCCAGCGTGTCCTGGGTCTTCCCGGGGGTCTCCTACCGGAGGGACGCGTCCTGAACACCTCACCAGGGAGGCGTCCAGGAGGCATCCTTACTAGGTGCCCGAGCCACCTCATCTGACTCCTCTCGATGTGGAGGAGCAGCGGCTCTACTCTGAGCTCCTCCCGGATGACTGAACTTCCCACCCTATCTCTAAGGGAGAGTCCAGCCACCCTATGGAGGAAACTCATTTCTGCCGCTTGAACCCGCGATCTTGTTCTTTCGGTCACGACCCAAATCTCGTGACCATAGGTGAGAGTAGGAACGAAGATCGACCGGTAAATCGAGAGCTTCGCCTTTCGGCTCAGCTCTCTCTTCACCATGACGGATCGGTGCAGAGTCCACATTACTGCAGATGCCGCACCGATCCGCCTGTCGATCTCGCCGCTCCATTTTTCCCTCACTCGTGACCAAGACCCCAAGGTACTTGAACTCCTCCACTTGGGGCAGGTTCTCCTCCCCCACCCGGAGGAGGCACTCCACCTTTTTCGCGGTTGAGATACCATGGCCTCAGATTTGGAGGTGCTGATTCTCATCCCGGACGCTTCACATTCAGCTGCGAACCGGTCCAGCGAGAGCTCGGAGGTCACGGGTTGATGACGCCAACAGGACCACGTCATCCGCAAAAAGCAGAGACCCGATCCTGGAGTCCCCAAACCGGACCCCCTCAACACACATGGCTGCGCCTAGAAATTCTGTCCATAAAAGTTATGAACAGAATCGGTGACAAAGGGCAGCCCTGGCGGAGTCCATCCCCCACTGGGAACGAGTTCGACTTACTGCCGGCAATGCGGACCAAGCTCTGACACCGGTTGTACAGAGAGCGGACAGCCTTTAACAGGAGGCCCGACACTCCATACTCCCGGAGAACCCCTCAGAGGACTCCCCGAGGGACACGGTCGAATGCCTTCTCCAAATCCACAAAACACATGTGGATTGGTTGGACAAACTCCCATGCACCCTCAAGGACCCTGCTGAGGGTGTAGAGCTGGTCCACTGCTCCACTGTCCAGGACGAAAACCACATTGCTCCTCCTGAATCTGAGGTTCGACTATCCGGCGGACCCTCCTCTCCAGGTACCCCCAAATAGGCCTTTCCAGGGAGGCTGAGGAGTGTGATCCCCCTATAGTTGGAACACATCCTCCGGTCCCCCTTCTTAAAAAGAGGGACCACCACCCCGGTCTGCCAATCCTGCGGCACTGCCCCAGACGACCACGCGATGCTGCAGAGTCGTGTCAACCATGACAGCCCTACAACATCCAGAGCCTTGAGGTACTCGGGGGCGGATCTCGGGGCCTTGCCATCCGAGGAGTTTTTTAACTACCTCGGTCACTTCAGCCACAGAGATGTCAGAGTCCACCTCCAAGTCCGCAGGCTCTGCTTCCTCATTGGAAGGCGCATCGGTGGGGTTGAGGAGGTCTTCAAAGTATTCCCTCCACCGATCCACAACGTCCCAAGTCGAGGTCAGCAGCACACCACCCGCACTGTATACAGTGTTGACGGTGGCACCTGCTTCCCCCTCCTCAGGCGCCGGATGGTGGTCCAGAATCTCTTTGAAGCCGTCCGGAAGTCGTTTTCCATGGCCCCACCGAACTCTTCCCATGCCCGGGTCTGTGCCCTCGGCGACCCGCCGTAGCCGCACTCCGCTTGGCCTGCCGGTACCTGCCTGCTGCCTCGGGAGTCCCACAGGCCAAAAAGGCTCTGTATGACTCCTTCTTCAGCTTGACAGCATCCCTTACCGCCGGTGTCCACCAGCGGGGTTCAGGTGTTGCCGCCATGACAGGCACCGACCACCTTGCGGCCGCAGCCCCCGGTTGGCCGCCTCCACCAATAGAGGCCCGGAACATGGTCCATTCGGACTCAATGTCCCCCACCTCTTCCCGGACATGGTCAAAGTTCTCCCGGAGGTGGGAGTTGAAGCTCCTTCTGACGGGAGACTCTGCCAGGCGCTCCCAGCGGACCCTCACAATACGTTTGGGCCTGCCGGGTCTGGCCGGCATCCTCCCCCACCATCGGAGCCAACTCACCACCAGGTGGTGATCAGTTGACAGCTCCGCCCCTCTCTTCACCCGAGTGTCCAGGACATGCGGCCGCAGATCCGATGACATGACTACAAAGTCGATCATTACGGCTAGGGTAAAAACAACACGGGGGAGTTCTGGTTCCTAAGCCACGCACGCGGATCCGCTCCGGCCGCATTGGGGTTCTGGTCCTGACGATCAGGGAGAGGCCGGAAGACACGGGCACGCGCTTGTTCCGCCGTAAAAAGACCCAACGGCCACATCTATCAGTCGTGTGTGTGCAGATGCGCGCGCAGGGCTCGTGGTACGAAAACAAGGACGGAAGCATGAAAACTGGTGTTGAAGGAGCCAGAAAGACTCTGTCCGGAAGAGGAGGAGGAGGCAGGAGGAGGAGGAGGACAGCAGCGGCGCCGTGGACGCGCGCCCACGGCAACGCGTGTGCGCGCACCGCTGCTGCTGCTGTTACACCAGTTGTTACATGTTCTGTCAATTAGCACAAAAAAGTGGAAACATTTACTTAAAAGTAAGACAAGGTTACTGAAAAACAAAGGAAATAAGAAATTAGGTCAGAAAAATAAAAATAATGTAAATAATTATACCGAAAAACAAGCCAAACATGAATTTCTCAGTGAAAAACGTGGTATTTTTTAACCAGGTGAGGCAAAATGCTTCAGTGAAATATACACTACATTTACCTTTACATTTATTGTTTAATGATACTCATTCAATTCTAAGTCTGTAGGGGATATGTGGCTGCTTGTGATGAATTATGGAGCAGTTTGAGGTTTGACTGTTCGTTCATTTTCGGTTTTTTAAGATCTTGCTGCCTGCCCCATGAATCCGCTCTGATCTGGGCTCACGTCCAGACCAGACGGATAAATGCTGAACTGCTGATGTCAACAAGTCAGTCAACTGCCCGGATTCATGAAGGTGAACAGGACAGAATGTTATTATTAAAGCTCGTCATGCTGAGTAGAATATATAAAAAAATAGATAAAGATAATCGCCAATGACGGTTTTTCTAAAGATTAATCGTCTCCTGACCTTCCTCCAGAAAGCTCCAGCTGATACGGATACAGTATTTGGATTCATGGCAGACGGATGCTGGATCAGCAAATCCCAAAGCCCAGCGGGTCAAGCCCACACAAACCTGAGGGGACGGTCTTCTGACGGACTTCAGTCCGGAATCTGGAGGGTCTAAAGACCCCGATTCCATCTTGGATCGAGCTGCGGGTAAGAATGACACAGGTCAGACACACACACACACACACACA
>CAAE01004433.1:0-20619 GCA_000180735.1 Tetraodon nigroviridis | reverse complement strand
TATGATAGCAAAGAGAACCTTTATGATAGCAAAGAGAACCTTTATGATTGCAAAGAGAACCTTTATGATAGCAAAGAGAACCTTTATGATAGCAAAGAGAACCTTTATGATTGCAAAGAGAACCTTTATGATAGCAAAGAGAACCTTTATGATTGCAAAGAGAACCTTTATGATTTCCTCCTGTTGTTAACTGGATCCCGCGTTTATCAGACAGAATCTGACGGGATATCTTCACTTTGAGAACAGTGACATCTAGTGTGCGAGGATGGATCCGGTAAATTCCAGAGTAACAGTTTTGTTTTTGTTTTTTTTTTTCAAATAAAACAAAACTCTAATTGTGGATGTGTTTGACTGATGTCGTAGCTCTGATTTCTCTAAGATGAAATGGGCATTATCTGGTCACTGTGGTCATTGGTCGTTTTAAAAATCGGATTCTTTAATCCACACTTACAGGTGTGTGTGGGCATACAGGTGGACCAGGTGGACCCGGTGGACCAGGTGGACCCGGTGGACCCGGTGGACCAGGTGGACCCGGTGGACCAGGTGGATCTGCGTCCATGCTTCAGCGTGGATGAGATATTTAATGTGCATAAAAGAGATTACAAATCTCATCAGCTGGTGCTGCTTCCATGCTCTCCACCGGTCACAAAACCCCTAAAATTACAAGAGAAACTAGTATTACAACTAATATTACAACTAATATTACAACTAATATCACATTCCTACATTTAAAGTACATTTTAATGTGCACATCAAAAGACAAAACAACACTTTAACACACGCCCCCCTTCTCCCCCCTCCACCCCCCTCTGTGTTTATGCGTGCCCATGTGCACGTGCCTCTGTCTCGTGTCAGTCCATGCTACTTCCACGCGGAAGTACTCTCTAAAACGAAAGCACGTGCGGGACCGCGGACTGCCGTGGCGGGTCCCGCGGGGGTAATGTTGACCCTTCCGGTCCTGAAAAACAAACAAAAACCAAAACAAGCGTTTTAATCTCCAACACGCTGGCCGGAGCGTCCATCCACGTGCCCATCAGCGGGCCAATCAGCGGCGGCGGCGCCGCTGCAGGCCCCGCCCACTGTTCCAGGCTCGGCTGGAACACCGTGGAACACCGTGTTTATCCCGGCCGAGCAGCGTGTCCCTCCGCCGGGGAGCAGCTCAGCTCGCCACCGGGCCCAGGGACGAGGCGAACCCACACCGGCTCGGAGCGAAGGGAATGAACGATAAACACGCGTGGGCCTGCGACCGGGAGGAATGGAGAGCAGCAGGGGCAAGCGGAGGCCGAGCAGGCGGGGTGTAGTCCCCGCCAGAAGCGAACCAGACGTCCCGGCGAGGAAAGTCCTCCGGTCCCGGAACCTCGGGGAGCCTGCGGGGAGGGAGGACGTGCGCAGCTGCTTCGCCGCGGGCCTGTTCGGGGCCGAGCCGCCCAGGGCGGGCCCCCCCAGGTACAGCCTGCTCCGGGAGGTGGGCCGGGGCAGCTACGGCGTCGTGTTCGAGGCTGTGGCGCGGAGGACGGGCGGCCGGGTCGCCATCAAGAGGCTCCAGTGCGACGCCCCGGAGAACGTGGAGCTGGCCCTGGCCGAGTTCTGGGCCCTGAGCAGCCTGGCCAACCGGCACCAGAACGTGGTCCAGCTGGAGGAGTGCGTCCTGCAGAAGAACGGCCTGGCCCAGAAGATGAGCCACGGGGACAAGAGGTCCAAGCAGTACCTGGACTTGGTGGAGATGTCACTCAAAGGTACGGCTCGGTTCTGCCTCCGAACCTGGACTTCCGTATTTATCTTTGCAGACATTCAGGCCACCGTTTACGTAAATGGATGAGGTGTTGGTATGGTTACGCAACTGCAGAAACTAGGCCGGGCAGAGGAGGTGTTTTCTTGATTATCCCCCCAGAAGTCAGGAATGAAAGCGTCCCAGGAACCTACAACAGGGCTTGGGTCTGCTCCGCTAGTGGTTGGAGTCCTCTCAGACAGCAGGAGGACAGGCCGAGCGCGCGCGCTCCAAAAGAACACCGTGTACCCTGGTGTGGCCTGATGCACGCAGACAGATGGAGCCGCACATGCCCCGCTCTAACACACACACACACACACACACACACCCACCCAACGATCACTCCGGCAGTCCCTGGGCCCCGGTGGCGTTTGAGTTCCTCTCTGTTGGGTTTTTAACGTTTCCTGACGTACTCGTGACCGGGTGCCCAAAGTGTAACGCTGAGCTTCCGTGCGCTCCAGGTGAACGCATGCTGGGCTACCCGGAGAAGCCGTGCTACCTCTGGTTCGTCATGGAGTTCTGCGAGGCCGGGGACCTCAACCAGTACATCTTGTCCCGCCGGCCCGATTCCCAGACCAACCGGAGCTTCATGCGCCAGATGACCAGCGCCTTGGCGTTCCTGCACAACAACAGCATCGTCCACCGCGACCTGAAGCCGGACAACATCCTCATCACGCAGAAGTCCGGCGCGCCCGTCGTCAAGGTGGCCGACTTCGGGCTGAGTAAAGTTTGCGCCGGCCTGAGCAGGAACCGCGAGGAGGTTCCCGCCTCGGAGCAGGGCGACGACCAGAAGAACACGGTGAATCTGAACAGCTTCTGGCTGTCGTCCGCCTGCGGGTCGGACTTCTACATGGCCCCCGAGGGTGTGGGAGGGCCACTACACGGCCAAGGCGGACATCTTCGCCCTGGGCATCATCATCTGGTCCATGGTGGAGCGCATCACGTTCATCGACGCCGGGTCCAAGCGGGAGCTGCTGGGCACCTACGTCCGCCAGGGGGCGGAGATTATACCGGTCGGGGAGGCCCTGCTGGAGAACCCCAAAATGATCCTCCACATCCCGCAGAGAGCCCGGAGCGCCATGTCCGACGGGATGAGGAGGCTCCTGTTGGACATGCTGGCGTTCAACCCTCAGGAGCGCCCGGACGCCCTGCAGCTGGAGCTGCGCATCGGCCAGGTCACGTGCGCCGGGTGACGCCCGACGCCAGGGCCAGTCCAGCCACCGCCGTTTCAAGGTGAGCTCGCCGTTCCCCACGCATTCATGGTCGTGAACGGAAGTTCTGGTTGTTTCCAGAAGTGTGACGACTAAAGAGCTTTGATGAACACAGTTTCATTAACTCTGGAACTAAGGTTGGTGTTATAAGTTATAAAGATGGAAAAAAGTAGCAGTGTGTGCAGGATAGGTCAGCGATAGAATACTCGATTACTGAAATAATCGCTGCTGCGGTCCTGGTTGATCACCTAGGATTCAGTAAGGAATGGGTTCCAATAAAACAGGGACGTCATGTCAGGAGGTCTGAGTCCATCCCAGTCGGCCTCACCAACCGTGACTTTAAGTGGAACCACACACGGACATGCGCGTCCTAGAGAGAGACTGGAACGAAGACACCAAATACCCTGGGGAGGCGGGATTTTGAAGTTCCTCGTCAGCTGTGGTCCGTGTTTACGTCCAGCTTGTCCTCCGCCGTTCCCCCCATCTCTGACGTGCGCTGCTCTAAGCCGATCCACATACGTGTGGTGATGTAACAGGAAAAAGGGATGGAGGCCGGCGGAGCGGAGCGGAGGCTCTCTGCTGACTCCTCCTCTCTGTGTCTGCAGCTTCGTTCCGGAGACCCAAGCGTGGACCGTGAACAGTCCCAGCGGGAGGAACAGCCCACTTCCAGGTTCCCACCTGCAGGCTGGGACAGGAAGAAGATTCGCACCTCAGACCAAAGACAGCTTTCACTCTATTTATTTATTATGATTTTTTCTACCCTTGTTTTATTTTTTTAATCGTGTATATATGTTTTTTGTGTGTACGTCCTAACATGTTCTGTACAGGTTGTTTTCAGATATCGTTTTCAGATATTTTCCATCCTTTTTCTCGTGGCTAAATGAAAAAGTGGGGTCACTTCCTTCTTCCTCGTGCCTTGTGCCTTTACGGCCACCTAAAGAAAGACAGGGACCCTTCTGGAGACGTTCCCTCGCTCCTGTCCTGCTGTCGGAGGAGAAGAAGCGTCAGAGCGCGGAAGCGGACAGCCGTAGCTGGCTCCTTCGTGCACAGCGTTCCGGTCGGATGCGGAAAAACGATTCATCCTTCTGCTGAAGAAGTTAAAGCAGTCTTTGCACAAATTTGCCTTCACCCATCAGCGGCCCCCTCTGCCCACCGCGGCCTCAATCCACCCTTTTTCCAGGACCGGACCTTGACTTTCATTCCTTTTTCCCAGTGTAAAGGACGTCCAGGACCCTCGGAGGCGTCCTGCGTACCTGACCTCAGCTGTCCACGTGTACAGTGTGTGCATGTGTGTATGATGTTCCTTTGCAGTACCTGGCTAGCAGTATTGGGAGGATGACCCCGGGACCTTTTTCTGCAGTGTTTATCGATGTTTTGTGGCTCTCCCAGGATGAGCAATCGATCCAAGATTCAACACTATGCAAGATTCGCCTCACTGTGAATTGTAGAGCCACACTGTTGACGCTAGCGCCATGTCACGTCTTTTTGCACGGTTCCGCCACGCACGGAGGAATTCGCCTTCATGGCGTTTGTTGACAGGAGCCACTTTTTGGTCAAAAAGGCATCGTGTTTTTTTTTTTTTTGCTGAGACTGTTTGTAGGATTCTTGGAATAAAAGCAAATCCAAAAGTGAGATCTGACTGAGAATGTTCTCGTACAGATGGAGGATGAAGCTCCAAATGGTGTTTGGCCCCACCTTATTGAGAGGAAATGTTAGCATGATAGCTGAAGGGGGGTCTGGACCTTTTTCTGACCAATCAAGCTGACAGCCCTCTTCATTTGGCTTCTGCAGGCCGGATTTAATTGTTTATTGTGCCACACGTGGCCCACGGGCCTCAGTTTGCCCACCTCTGGCCTGGAGGTCATCAGAAGTCAACTTCCAATGGGGGAGGCAGAATAACTGGAAATAAAATGCTCTTCTTTTCATATTAGACTTTCCTGTAGAAGTTCAGTGTCGTTGAGGACATGCTGAGCTGTGTTTCACGTGTTTTCTTTGGTCTTTTCAGTTTGAGACTGTGAACCCAGGATGAAATCCATAATTGATAGCTATCAGTTAGCGTTTGTTTTTGTAACAGAATGGAGAGAATGGAGAACAGTAGCTATAACAATAACAGTAGCTCTATATTTACCTGTCTGTAGAAGTCCAATCTTTTTCAAATATCTACAACACACACTTTTGGGAGATCTGCGTTTACGCTTTACTCACGTGGGTCTGAATACCTTCTGGTTTGAATCCAGAGGTTTTATTGTGCGTCATTTCTTCAGTGAGCTCTTCTCCACCAGCTTCAGGAGTGTGTCTGTTGGGTTTTACCTGCCTTTGTGAGGTCGGGCTCTGCTGTTGGAGCAGAAGGCGCTCAGGTGTGTGACATCAGGACTCTGCAGGCCAGTCCCGTTTCCTGTCCACCAAACTCGCTCAGGCACTCCTTTATCGCTCCGGCTTTGTGCGCAGTCATGTTGGGACAGAGAGGCGCCGCCGCAAAGCTGTTCCCACACAGTTGGAGCACAAAATCATTCACAATATCTGAAGCGTTAACGCTCCGTCAGCGAGGCCACGAGGCCGGTTCGGCCCCGGACCAGGACAGCATCGCGCTCTGGAAAGTACGTTTCACGTATAAGTTAAAAAAACAAACTTTGATTCTTCAAAAAACTGTAAATCACGTTAATGAAAATGTTATTTTTTTGCATGTTTGAGCAGGATGGGCTTTAAAGCACCGCTCCATGCCAGCGCTGTCCCACTGACGTGAAGCTAAGTGAGCAGCCAGAACCTGTATTTCTTGCCACCATAAAGTCAACCATCATCTATTATTAGCTTCTTTTTTGTATTCTGGAATATTTTCATGCCAGAACATGGCCTGGATCTTTTCAGTAAAGGCAGAAATGACACCGAACCACCAGCAAGTGTCAGTATTTGCGTCTCAAATCTACCCCAAACCGTAAAAAAGCAGAAGAAGCTGCCGTTAAAGTTCCGTCTCTGCCTGGTGCACTAGCGAAGAGCGGCGCTGACGCCCACCCGTCATCGCCGCTTTCTGACCATCTCTCTGATGTTTTGGTCCACCAGGGCCGAACCATCGATCCTCGGACTCCACTGGATCCCTGAAGGTGTCCCGGTCCTTCAGGATCATAAAATCAACTCGACGTGATTTTAGGTCCATGCTGACGTTTGTGAATTAGACACAGATTAAACAGGTAGTGGCAAACACTGGAGAACAGTTCAGAGAACCAAAGGTTTGTTGAAAATATATTTACAAAAGTCAAGATTGCATCAAAATCTCTGGGTAAAAATGGAAAATCTCAAGATAGATGGTACATTCAGAAAAGGTTTCTATGAAAGGAAGAATATCGAGTAACAAATATTCTATTTAGACAACACAAACGCAAGTCTGACCTCCAGAAAACCAGATGAATGAAAGAAATGATGACTTTTGACACCTGCCCCATAACGTGAACGCGTTATATGAACACGGTGTTGGTGGAGATAGAGTGACACACACACACACACACACACACACACACACACACCAGGGTCCCTCCACAACATCTGGGTTCTCTCGCTCCTCCTGCTCCTGGCCTCCATCACATGCTCGGCCTTGCTGTGAGGGCTGTTTCCACCTGGTCTTGATATGCAGGTTAATGTGCACAAATGGTCTAAAATCGGAGCAAACACACACACACTTGTGTGTGTGTGTGTCTGCATCATGTCCAGTCAGTGATGACGACTGAAGAATCACACCATCACCCACATGGTGACAACCAGCGGTACGGATGTTTGGGTTGAAAAAAACAGCTGAGGAAATGGATAAAATAAGGAATAGAAGCGAAAATGTCGACTGTATATTTACCTAATGTGACAAATATTAAAAAAAAACAAAACAAAATAATAATAATAATGATAGCTGGAAGTTTAAAGCATCTTAACAGCACTTAGCATAGTGATTAAATACGGGCCAGCGCGGCTGCTGTGTTTTGGTCATGTTCACGGCCATAGAGTGTCCAACCAGTTTAAAAACTCTTCCTTTGTGGACCTTTGTTCATTTCCATCAGAGGAAACGGCGCACGTGAACGGAGCAGACCTGAGATCAGGCCCGTTTTCCCCAGAGAAACATGCAAAGAGCGGGTCAAAATAACCGCGCTAACGTCTTACGAGTGGATCGCGCGTGCGTGTTAAGACCAGACGTCGACGGCCCGCCTTCACCTCCAACCGACAGAAGGTGGAGGCGTTTAGCGAGGCAGAGGAGAAAACCGTGGCTGTGGAGAGTGGAAGAAGCATTTTTCACCATGCTCGCTAGCGGCGCTCTCACGCCTGCCTGCAGTAGCTTCCTGGGCCGTCGCTAATAAAAGAACAAACTCCAAAAACTCAATACGCACCCGCCTAAGATAATAATAAAAAACCTCACCAGTAAATGAAATTAAAATGCCCTGGAGTCCATCGTCGGATGCTTAGCCTCAGGCTAACCGCTGGTACGTAGCTGCCAGGCTAAACATCAGACAATCTCATTTCTTGGAGACGGGACGTTGCTAAGACGGCAGCAGAGTGGAAACGTTTGGTTTTGGGGGGTGGATGTGAAAGTGGGGTGCGGGGGGGTCTCATCTCTTGCTTGACTTCATGTAGGACGGGATGGCGCCCCGCGCCGTTAGCCCTTCAAAGCGTTTGTAGGTGTAGTTGATGAAGACCCAGTCCTTGTTCTTCAGGTCGGCCTCTGGGGCGGCTGAGGAGGAGGAGGAAGAGGTCAGTCACGTGACCTGCAGCGCGCCAGAGTCCGTCTGGGTCTCACCTGTCGGCGTGAGGATATCAGAATCCGGGAACTCATCAAAGTTCGAGGTGTCGTCGATGCTTTTGATCTCTATGGGGATGGCAGCAGGTCTCTCTCTGCAGGAAAGGAGAAAAGAAAAGAGTTTAGTTTTAGTCCCATTTGGAATCAGGTTCAAACCGAAGCACAGCGGGTACCTGATGTGGTCGTAGTCCACCCCCTCAAAGAAAGGGTTGGCTTTGATCTCCTCCACAGCCACAGCGCCGATCCTGTGTTCCTCCTCGCAGCAAAACCTGTTGACAACACGCCAAATCGCACTCGTGTCGCACTTTTCATACATAAAAAGTAGCACAAGGTGTTTTACATGGTAAAAGCAAATAAAACGACACAGGACGCACCTAAAACCCACCCCCAAACACACACATACGCACACATCGACACACACCGACACACACCGACACACACCGACACACATGCATACACATTTAGTCAAGAAAGGAAGAAAGAAAGAAAGAAAGAAAGAAAGAAAGAAAGAAAGGCTTGGCACTAAGAAGGAGAAAGAGACGGAGGTTTTTAAGTTTACAGCACTGATTTTCCAAGGGTGAGCCAGGATTTACCCTTACATTGACCCTAAAAAAGCACCAGTCAGGAGCGCTAACGCAACAAACGTGAACCAGCGTCTCCACAGCAACCCAGCCGACTATTATTGGATGTTCAACCAACCAGCAGACTCTGGTTCATGAAGGTGACCAGGAAGCTCATGATGATGGTAGGGGAAGAGAAAAAAGGCAGAATAATGTCAAACGTCTAAAAAGAGCGCTGCCTTGAGTCAGAGCCATATCCAGAGTGTGGTAACCTTAGCGAACCAGCCCACATCTTTGGCTTGCACAAACCTTTCTTTAGCAAAAAAAAAAGAAAAGAAAAAAGCCACAGAGGAGCTCTGAAGGAGGAGGAAGTGTTGCCGTCAGAGTCAAAAACAGAACATTTCATCAAGATTCTCTCAGACAGTCCTCCTCAGCCACATTAGCGTCTATTTTTCTCAGCATGTAACGTCGGGTGTCACATTTCAAGTCATCAAGTCAAAATTGTGCAAATGTGATTAAAATTAAACAATTGTAATTACTAAACAGCGCCAACTAGAGGCCGTCGCTGCGCGTCACATCTGGGTCGTTCGAGTTACTGTGAATAAGGTCTGCGAAAAACAGCTGGGTGCTTCAAAGGAGAGGTGGACAAAAAAGTCAGAAGCAGGGGCGAATGCCGGGTCACCTGACCAGCAGACCCAGGAACACTTTAACTGCTCCACAGGCTCAAAGCAACAACTGAAAGAGGCTCAGTTTATTTATAAACCTGGATTTGGGAGCATCCGGGATCATCTGATTGGATAACCGCGGCGCTCTAAGTAGAGACTGGACAAAGCGGGAGGAGCCAACAAGATGCACGACTCCAGGTCTCTGGAAGATTTAGATCAGCCCACAAGACTCACAACAGTCCTTCATGATGGGGTCTGTAGTACGACAACCACGGGTCACGATGGTCCTGACAGGTGGGCAAACAGGCCCGGGGGCCACGCGGGGGCCGGGCGGGGGCCACGCGGGGGCCACGCGGGGGCCACGCGGGGGCCACGCGGGGGCCGGTGAACTCTTTCACCCCGCACAGTCATTTCTCCAGCTTTACTGGTTAGAAAAAGGTTCAGACGCCCTTTCACCTAGCATGCTAACATGTCCTCTCAAGAAGGTGGAGCCATCTTCTTGTAGCCAACCTCTGATCCTCATACTGACCTCCTTAAACCCACAGACCCGCTGTCCCCACTTTAATTAAGACTCTTTCTCAAGTGTGTGTGTTAGCACCAGTTAACCACTAAAGTTCCTCCTGCTACTGGCCCAAAATAAAAACATTGAAATCAGCATTACATCCAAATCGGAATAAGAACAAGAAGAGCACAAAGAGGATGTCCTGTCCTGAATCTTCAGATCCAGATTGACCCAGACTTGGTCTTGTCATGGGTGTGCACAGGAAGTTATGCAGAAGTGGTTCTTTCCCCAAAAATCAAAAGGCTCTGCTAGTTTAAAGTCGATCCGAGTTGGCTCGAAATGTTGTCTCAAGCCAGTTGTTTTTTTTTTTAAATTACAGCGTACGGCAACGCAAAACCACAAGAGATCAAAGTGGGTTCTTGCCTGAGAATAAGGTCCTTGGCCTTCTCCGATATAGGCACTTCTGGGGGGAAGATCAGCGTTTCTCGCCAGTTCATCACTTTCCTGTAGGTTTCCTGAGGCGTCTCGGAGCAGAACGGCGGGTAACCTGCAGGAGCACAGCGCCGCCACAGCGTTTACGTCAACAAAGGACCGGAGCGGCGCACGCTGCACGGGCTAGCGCCAGCCTTTACCTATCAGCATCTCGTACATGATGACGCCTAGGCTCCACCAGTCGCAGAGCTTGTTGTATCCGTTTTGCATGAAGACCTCTGGAGCGATGTAGTCTGGGGTTCCCACGGTGGAGAACGCCTGAAGAGGGAAAGAAGACGGCTTAGGAGAAGTCGCGTCGTTGCCCAAAGTTATCTGAGAAATGTCAGAATTTATGGGAATAAATCCCCTTTTAAACGCAATTGAAGGGCCTCTAAATTGGTCCAATTGGAGATGGATGATGAAGCTCCAAATGATGTTTGGCCCCGCCTTCTTGAGAGGACCTGTTAGCGTGCTAGCTGAAGGAGGGCTCCGGACCTTTTTCTAACCAATTAAGATGACAACCCTTTTAATTTGGCTTCTGCGGGCCAGACTGAATAGTCTACTGGGCCATGTGAGGCCCCCGGGCCTCAGTTTGCCCACCGCTGCTCTATTCTGTCTACTAACTCGAGCAGACATTGCTTTGCTGTTCCACTAGAAACACTCTAAAATAGTCTGTTCCGATGTGCCCTAACAGCGCATGCCCTTGTTTATTATTTCTCCAAGTTTATAACATGATATTCCCACCACTTAAACCAATTTAGGCTTAAACATGTGATTAGACCAGGCTAAAAAAAAGTCAGCTGACAGTGCCAGCAGATATGCTACAATCACAAGCTAAATTAAACCGGCACGCTAGACATCAAAACTCACAAGCCCTTTGTGTCTCGCTAATGTCTTGTTGTTTTCGCGCATGCTTCAATGACACAAACCCAGTGTTGCTGTAGCAACGGCTAATTTAAATGAGCTACTACTCTTTGCATAGAGCAGCGAGGCTGGAAAGGTGTTGCCGTGTCTGTAACATTACCAGCTGTCTCCTGTTCCTCTTCCAGGTTTCTGCTTTCCTCTTGGAGTTCATGTTCTGGAAGGCTGTAAAGAGGATGGACACACACACACACACACCAGTTCAGTCCTCCGTGGATCAGCCTAAACGAACCGCACACATTCTTTTAGCGTATTTTCAGATTGCGGTTTAATCAAGCTCATTTAAAAACAGATAAAAGAAGCTGAAAATGTGAGATGATTTGAATGAAGAGGGGTTGCCTGACTTTGCTTACTGAGGTCACTGGGAAGGCTGTGGTTCAGGTTCTTGTAGAACTCGGTGCGATGGGCCCTTTTCAGTCCTGTGCAGAGCCCGAAGTCGGATAACTTCACGTGACCCTGGAAACCAAGACACAATTCCACCAAGCGTTAGCGATCAAGGCCGCCCAGCGACTTGACCTTCCACCTTTTCATGTCAGGTGACGACGTACCCGCGAGTCCAGGAGCAGGTTGTCTGGTTTGATGTCTCTGTGAATGAAGCCCAGCTGGTGGATGGAGTCGATGGCCAGGACCGTCTCTGCTATGTAAAACTGAGTAGCCTCCTCGCTCAGGGTGTCTTTCTTCATCAGCAGGGTCATCATATCACCTGCAGCAGCCGGCAGCAGGTGCTCAGGTTAGGCTTTCCCACCTCCAGCCCCAGACAACAACAGTAAGCGCGGGAACTTCCCGCTTCCGTCTGTCCTTTGTGGACAGACGGAAAGTCTGCCCGCTGGACACTTCTGGCAGCATCGTCCTCTCGTGAACGTTCTAGCTACATGCTTGGTCTTCTGCCCAGACAGGGAGGAGTTGGAGGGACAGAAGTCTGCTCACAACATTGCAACAGACCAGCTGAATTCCACTGAAATATGACATGTTTTAAAATAACCGAGTGAGTTGTTGCACAACATTTTAGGAGGACAGGGAAAATGTGGTGTCTGAGGGCGGCCAACGGGTCACAGAACTTCACCGAGGGAGAAAACACACGGATTAAAAGAGATTCCAGCTTAGACGTTAGAGGGTGAGACAAACGCAATAAAGACGGGGCTTATGTGACAGTTTACGAACATTTACTGCAAACATGGTCCTAAAAACAGTTTATACTATAAATATCTGTTGTCACGCTTCACACCATGGACATGCAGGCACTTTGTCACACACACACACACACACACACACAACTACACAAATACACAACTATTTGTTGGACTCTAGTGTGAACAAACTTCATGTTGCACAACTGTTACACACTGCCATTTTGCAAGAAATGCCGGATGGTAATTTTATCTTTTGCAAGACTGACCAGGTGTTGGTTTATTGTTTTGACTCAACATGTTGTTTTGGAACGGATATTTCTATTTTATTAGGTTTTTTTTGTGTGTATATACCCCCCCCCCCCCCAAGACTTGCAGGGCCTTGTGTTTCCACTTTCAAGCAGCTGGAAAAGTCCATTTTTTTTGGAGATTAATAAAGCATCTATCCATCTATCTATCTACCCATCTATCTTTCTATCTACCCATCTATCCATCTATCTTTCTATCTATCTATCTTTAGGAAGAGAAAACCAATCAAGGAGCAGAAAGGACTCACAACTGATCAGTTGAAAGCAGTTCAACTTTCGGAACTGCTGCTTTAAGTCAACCTTGGTGATTGATAAAAGGATTAATTCGATATGAAGAAAAGTTGGGACACAAATACTGCTTAAACCCCCCCATTAAGGGCTGGAGTCAGTGGCCTCCACCTGCCCAAAACAACAACGCGGAAGCCTGATGGGCAGAGATGAATCTGCACCAGGCCAGTGTGTTATCACTCAGGTGCGATGCATTCAGTGACCCCTACCTCCAGGCAGGAATTCCATGATGAGGTAGAGGTTCATTTTGTCCTGAAAACTGTAGAACATCTTGACCACCCAGAGGCTATCGGCCTCCACCAGGATGTCCCTCTCAGCCCGGATGTGACCAACCTAAGAGGCAGAGAGGGATGCCTGGGTGTGAATTCAAAGATATCCGCCAAGAACAGCCGACACACGCCGGGACTGTCTTCCCCTCAGCTACCTGTTCTTTTTCCAGCATGTCAGCTTTCCGAAGATCTTCATTGCATAGACGTGGCCGGTGTCTTTTTTCTGCACCAGACGAACCTAGAGTCAGAGACAACAGAGCAAGCACCCATTAGCTTAACCCTACGACAGGGTGACTCCGCACAGAGAAGGCCCTGGACCCCAAAGGCGTTTCAGCATCATGCTTATGTTCATCTCATTTAAAGCCTTCTCCTAAAGTGTTTACCTCTCCAAAAGCCCCTCGGCCAATCACTTTCAGGGATTCAAAGTCCTCGAGGCCAAGTCGCGTACGCTTGAGACGCAGAAACTCTGTCTCTTTTCTTGCATGCTGAGAGCGGCGCATCCGTTTCTGCGGAGATCACGATGCACAACTGTTCAAAATTCAGTTTCATACACAGCATCTGTAAGCTCACCTGCTCACAGGAATACTGCAAAGGCTGGGTAATCTATTACTACACTATGCAGCTGACAACAGCAAAACTAGCCGGAGCTGTATGCTCACCTCTTCGTCGGCCAGTCCTTCCTGATCCATCACTTTCTCCAACTTCTGCTGCCTGGAAGAAAGTTTCACCATGACAACACTCTACCAGTCAGCAAGCAGCAGCCTAACATCACTCTTTTAGAAAATATGACAAAAAAATAACAGCAAGCAGACACATTTTCCAAATCTCTCCTCAAAACGCTGCAATATTACCTCATTTCTCTCTCCTCGTGCTGGGCGATGAGGTTACTATAAAAGTTCTCTAGGGTCACCTTGGCCATGGTGACCCTCTCCTTGGTGTGGTTGCTCATGGAGAAGCAGGAGCTCTGGCTAGTCATTGCCATGATGTACCTGCCAAAGAATAACAACCAGTCAATGCAGCCTGCAAGAATACTGCGCAGTAAGGTCCCCAAATATTCTAAACTATTATGTATTGAAATTCGAGAAAATTTAGTGCAGCCTTTTCATTCTTTCTGAAAAAAGGTCAACCATATTAATCCACATTTGAGGGCCAAGCATGGAGCAATATTGCATTAAGACAAAACAAACTGATCAGATAGCAGGTCCAGACACTCACGAGGCTGCTTGGGGATTTGGTAACTGCGGTTATTAAAACGCCATCCACTCAGACATGGAAGCAACTGAAGAGGAAGGACATGGGTGGTTGGTAAAGCTGTGTCCTTCACGGTAGAGGTGACACAATGCCCTGGCCCCGGGCAGCGAGTGTCTGCACCTAGTGGGCGTTCCTGCTGCGACCGCTGCTAGCTCCTTCACGCAGACACACCTAGAAGGTGGTTCTTCCAGTCAGCGTGATGCCCGGCGGCAGCTAAGAGGGGGACTGTTGCCTCACTTGTTTTCACCATTTTCTAATAGGAATATGTGCATTTTTTCACATCAATTGTTAGCTTTCAAGAACTATAATGTCCCATCCGGAGTTAAAAGCGTCCTAAGAAACAAAAACCTTTTAAAAGAGAGTTAAAAAGGGTGTTTAGCATGTTGTAAAGCTTTGTTTATTTCTGAAGTTGACAGTAATCTCAAAGTGTGTCTGGATTGTAGCATCTAAAATGAAAAGAATGAGCGAATGTGTGGTGAAGTCGAAAATGAGGACATTTTTTCATTTCAGCAAAAACTCACCCCTTTGAAGTTTTACTAGTGCTCCAAAAAAATGCGTCAAATCAAATCATTTACATAACTTTCGTTACTTCGCCTTTGCTTATTTAAAGAAAAAAAATCTGGAGATATTGTTCTTTAGCAAACGTGACAACTTAGACTTGCTGTTAGTGAAGTTCTAAGGAAACTTAGCTAGTCCACTAAATATCGGTTTCACATGAGCGAAACGAGTCTAGTTTCTAAAGTCACCGTCGGTCATCAGGTAATATAACAATAAAGGATCCAAAGTTATTCGAAGAGTCAGCAACAAACAGCACATACACCACTTCCAGGTACTTTTAAATTGTGTAAATACTGTGTTTCTTTATCGCTTACCTTTGTCAAAACAGTAATACCTTATCGTCTTCCTTCGCTAAACTTCTTCTTCCTCTTCTTCTACGTCTTCATTTTCTTCTTCTTCTCTTGAATAATTGCGGCTCGTAAACAGCTTGCTTGGTGCATACCGCCACCTACTGTAGACCTCCAGGTATGGAGCCAAAATGGCGTCCGTATTCCTTCGTTGGAGGTTGAAGCATGAAGAACAGATATGCGAGCCTTGGTTTCCTTTGGTACAAATCGGAGGAAACGCCACATTATGTTCCGGGTCACGAAGCGCTGCTGACGCTATGCCGGCATTTTCAGTCTGCAAACTTGAAACTGTAGTCCTATTTAGGGTAAGTTGTGATAAGAAAAAAAATACGTGCTGTCTTTTGTCGCCAATTCGCTACATTCGGCTAAACTTGAAGCAAAATCGGTCGTAAATACGACGCTGTATCTAGACACTCACGCATTTTCTTTAGAAACTGCCATTGTAAACATCTATGTTAATTACAAAAACAAGATGGTGAGTTATTAATGTAATTTCTGTTGATTGTTTTTCTGTAGAACTGAAAATGAAAGCAGCGCCATTCTGTGCAGGAGGACCTCGGGCCTGGGTTGTCCCCCTGGACAGTGAGGACAGCTGTCTCGGAGACAGTGGGGACAGTGATGAAGAACACACCTCTAAACCAGCTGATGAGAGCAGCAGTGAGCGCACTGAAGGCTGGAGCGGCAGCGGCAGCGAATGAAGATGCTGCTGGGCCACTTCGTGCAGACGCGACGACACAAAGAAAAAGGCGAAAGGTCGCCTGGAAGCCGGTAGAGCAGCAGAACTCTGCCAAAGAAGTTCCGGTGTGGCAAGATGCTCTTCCGGATTCCGAAACAATAAGACGGCCAATCCAGTATTTCCAGGACTTCTTTGATGGTAAACTTTTGGACAAGATTGTGGAACAAAGCAATCTGTACTACACACAACAAAGCCCGAATGGCGCCCTCCGTTTGGACCGGACTGAACTGGAGCAGTTTCTTGGCACCGTGGTGTACATGAGCATTTTTCATGCTAGCTCGGAACAGGTTGCAATTTCCCCGCTGTGGGACGAATAAAGTAGTATTCTATTCTATTCATTTACCTCGGTCGAGGTTGTACTGGTACGGGGCCAATCGAGTCCAGCAGGTGGCAGACATAACGTCCCAGGACAGGTGGGAAGGCTTTTAAACAATTCATTCATTTCTGTGACCACATGGCGCCCAACACGCATGCACAGGCTCAGTTCCAAAAGTTATGTGTTGGTTACCAGACGGTTCCATTCTCCGCCAAATCGGCTTCGAGGCGGCATGCCTCAGGAACAAATGTTGTGTTGGTGAGCAGACTTGGTGTCCATTCCAAGACAGGATCGTGCATCCGCAGCGGCACGCCCCCCAAAAGCCCAACGAATGGGCGTACAAACTTTTTGTGCTTTGCGACACGGGACCGCGCAGCCACAGGGCCTGCGTGGGTGCAGCTTCAGCGCAGACGCAGAGATGAAGAAGAAGGGTAGAGGGGTTTTTGAAGAGCAACAGGCTGTGGTGGATAACGTGGGCATACGAGCAGTCAAATGGTTCCACAACAGAGGCGTGGTTGTTGCCAGCACCTTTGCCAGCGCCCAGCCCGTTTCTACCAAAGAACGATGGGATAGAAAGCAGAAAAGGAGTGTGCCTGTGGAATGTCCACGCATCATCAGCCTGTATGACAGGTTCGCGGGTGGCGTTGACGCTCTCGATGCACTGATGACAAATTACCGTATCCACATCAGGTCCAAAAAGTACTACCAGCGGTTGTTCTTCCACTTTGTGGACATGGCCATTGTGAACAGCTGGTTGCTGTATCGGCGGGACTGCGAGTCTCTGGGCGTTCCTGAAATTAGGCAGAAGGATTTGCTTGATTTCAGAGCTTCCGTTGCACAGGCCCTCTGCATGGAAGGAAAGGACCCAAAGAAAAAGAAGAGGGGGCGGCTTTCATTGGATGTTGACGGGCAGTTGGACGTGAAGAAGCGTCGAGGTCCGGCCAAGGCCGTTCCGCCACATGAGCTCCGCCGGGACGCCGAGGGCCACTGGCCCCTGGTGGAAAATGGGCGGCAACGCTGCAAACTTGCCAACTGTGAGGGACAGACTGTGTACAAGTGTGCAAAGTGCAACGTCCGTCTGTGCCTCGACAGAGTCAACAACTGCTTTCGCGAATTCCACCAGTGAGCACGTCACCGCAGCTCCCTGGTGGCGTTCACAAAAGGAGGAAGAGGAGGAGGAGGACGCTGGGAATTCCACAAGTGAGCTGTGTTTATATTGTGTGCTTTTAGGTAATTGTTTGTTTTTGATAACAGAATTGCTTTGTTGCATAAATAAAAGAATCTTCATGCCTGAAATGGAAACGGGTATTTTTTACTTTTATTGTCTGTTATTGCTAGTTTGCACCATACCCAGATTTCTATCTATTTATATGTTCAAATCAACACACAACCTAATTTAGCATCTTTTTAAAAACACCTTTTTTTTTGAGAATTGTAAAAAAATTCATGCGTTAACGTAAGGAGCGCAGACCGGATTCAGGCGCAGAGCGGAGCACAGACGCACGACTCGGACAACAGTACGCTGAATAAAATAAATAATAATAATAATAAAACGCCGACCAAGATGATCAAAGCAACAGAGAGAGACAACCAAGGGCGCTCCGATGGAGGGAGAAAACGAGTAACAGAAAGCAAGCCGCAATGCGTGGGACTCACGCCGGTCCACGACAGATAGGGTTAGGGTGGGACGGAGTGACCTCGGGAGAGAGTGAACAGCCAGATCCACAAACTGGGCTAACAGGTGACGGGACAACACCACGCATGCAGCGAAACGATCCGACGCCGGCGACCAGGTGGCTGCGCCTTAAATCAGGTGCTGATGATGGGATGGGGCGCAGGTGAGAGTCCCTGGCTGAGTCTCAGGTCACCTCCGCCCTCTGGGGAAAAACCAAGACAGACAAAAAAAGACCAAAAACACACACCAGCCCGGGCTAAAACGCCACCGGCTGCACCTGTCCCTAACGGTTAAGGAGACAGGTGTGTTTCCTCATGGTTAAACTGTCAGCTGTATCATTCTTTTTAAATTCAATTAATTATTAACAAATCATGAACCTTTAAATCTACTATAAAGAAAATAAAATGCCTTCCTTGTGACTCTGATCCATCACCCTCTTATCCCAGTATACCAATCAAATCCCATTCCTGTAGTACCCTTCTTACTTTTCCTTTAAACCTTTCTCGTACGTCTTATGATAATATTAAAGAAAGGTTCTACATTTTCTTTCTACCACAATTTCCATTTTTCCACATTAAAGTGACTGAACTCATTTGACCTGTGCGATCCATCCTGCGTCTTAATATGGTCAGGACACCCCTTGTTTTTTTCTCTATAATTGTTAAGACTGCCCTTTTTCTTATAAAATATATTTTTTTGTAAACATAAATCCCCACTTATGAGAACTTCACCTTCTCTGTTGTTTTCTTTATATTTTCCATCAGAGAAGGTATGTTTCTCTCTCAGGAGCCTCCCAGTTCCCACATAGCCCCATCATCCACGTCTTATACATCCATCTACACGTTCAAGTATCTATTTTTCATCATTATATTAATAAAAACTAACTAATTGTACTTCCTATTACAATTCCAAAATCCTTGAATACGTCTGCCCCAACCTTGACTTTAACCCTTCTTCTCGTTGTTCCTGTGAGGATTGTTGAGGTGTTTTCTTGCCTGACTTTCTTCTTCCACTTACTTTTTAAATTATTGACAAGGTTACGTTTGCAGTGTTATAAACATTGTGATTAACGAATAAATCATTAGTCGACTAGGTGATTATTTAATAAAACAGTTTCCTGAATCAGGATTATGTTATGTTACTGGGATAATGAAATATTACAATCCCAAACACCCAACAGTCCCAGTCTTCTCTCAGTCTGTCAGACCGTCAGAGGCCGTCTTTGTTTAGTGGGGTTGAATTTATTTGTCTTGCATTAAATCCAGCCTTGAGTCACTGCCATAAATGTTATACGGCTCTCTGGAGTCCAGACTGTGCCACAGTTTAAATGCATAGATGTGCACGCCGCCTTATCTATAAAGAAAACATTGATTTGACCACCAAACCTGGACAGCTAGAACCTCCGTCTAAATCAAGCAGGCTCAAAATATCTTCTAATCAATGCAGTGTGTGTTTTCTGCTCACACCGGAGATATAAGACAATAAAACAGTGGTTTTCTCTCACACAGCTTGACCTCAGCTGTCCCTGAGGCCCCATTAGGCACCGCCCCACTGCAGCACGTCTGCTAGGCCCTAGCCTTGCATTTCCCAAAAAGCCCCTCTGAAACAAAAGCTTTATCGGTCAGCAACCTGGGTCCGAGTGGCAGACACTACGTCTGCCTTTAGGATCAAACTCTAAACACAAACACACATCCAGTTAGCCTCAACGTGTTAGAGGTCGCTACACTCGGTTCTAACAACCACAGCTACAACGGACTCATTCAACTTTTACTCTTCAGTCTTTAGCATGACTAGCTTCCCCACCGCCTCAACATCGACCACCATCTCTGCTCCCTCACCCCCTCTCCTCCTTTTCTTCTTACTGGGATTATCAGTGTGTTCAGTCTTCCTGACTTTGTTCTGTCTCTCTCCTCTTCTCTGTACAGTTCTGCAGGTCCTCCATCTCCAGACCTCCATGCTGCACAGACCCTGGCACCCAGACCCGGTGTCCACTGTTAGCGCCTGTCTATGCTGGATCATCCCATGTTTGCGTGTTTGTTTCTCTCTCTTTTATTCTCTGTCCTGTCTCCCTCTTTTCCTCCTTTACCTAGCAGCACGTGTCCTCCTTGGAAGCTCAGTCCTGCTCAAGGTTTGGTTTTGTTAAAAGGGAGGTTTTCTTTGCCACAGTGCTTGCCAGGGGGTTCTGGCTCTGGGTTTAAGCCTCTGTAAACTCTTAGAGACAATTCTGATTGTAAAAGGCGCTATATAAAATAAAACAAAATAGAATTTGATCGGGAAAAGGTTTGCCTGTCTCTCTCCTTGTGGCTCCCTGGGATGCAAACATGCCTTTGTCTATCCATAAACCATGCAATATTTCATCTTTGCCAAAACCGGGATGGGGTCCTTCTGGCCGATTAGAAGGCACCTCGCTGCCTGCTTCACTTCTGCTTTAGCATTTGTAGATGCAGACCCACAATTTTCTTGCCATAATGACTCCAGAAGCCTCAGCAATGGTTTCCTAAATATAATGTTGAGAAAAACGTAACTCTTTCCTTACCTAAACACTGATTTAAGGGGCGTTTTAACCTGCAACACGGCCCACATGCTAAGATATGGAGTTCTAAGGATTTCAAAACTTTGTACTTGACTCTTTTTGTAAAATAATTCTTTAAATTACAGATGCGGTGCAATGAGTTGATAGTTTACATCAGTCAAGTTCTATCAGGTTTGTGGGACGCTGACATGTCGGAGTCCTCCGTCTGCTCAGGGTCAGAGAAAAACAGAAAAGCTGTCTTTGATCCAAGCGGAGGAGCACTCTCTGGCCTCGGATATGGCATGATAACACCATGTTTATTAAAATGTTTACTTTTATCCAGTCAGCTGTCTTTGTACATCC